>APFE031664280.1:54765-155455 GCA_000404065.3 Pinus taeda | reverse complement strand
AGTGATTACCCCATTACTATTGTAGTTATACCCGTTATTAATATTGTTGTGCCCCTATTGCCCCCATATTGTTATTATTGTGCCCCATAGAATCCCTCTATTGTTATTTTTGTGGCTTTATATTATTATTGTTAGGTCGCCTAGATTATATTGTGACTCCTTAGACTCCTATATATAGAAAGGAGGTTTTTTCATTTGAATCATCCAAGAATTGTTCATTTATGTAATGTAAAGGAGGTTGCCCCCTCAAAGAGGCTGAATTCTAAGGCGTTTATCTATCTTTTCTATATTTTCTTGAGTTGTTTTCATAACAAGATCTTTCAAAACATGAAAGGAGAAAACATACCTCCATTCCTGCATTACTATCAGGAGGAGCGTCAACCTCTAGGAACCATCATTGATTAATAAAGAAATCATTACCAATTTTTCCTACTTGCTTAACCAATTATGAAATTTAGTATATGCTAAAGGTTATTTATTGCAATTTTTTGGAGGCAATAAACAAATATTTTTTCGAAACATATAGTAGAATAGTACCATAATCTTGCATCACCTATACTTTGATCATGTTCATGGGACATAAATTTTGTAAAGTATGTCAAATTGGATCTTCAAACTAATGTAAATATTATGTGTGAAAGTATTTGCTTTTGTTTTGTAATCAAATTGTACAATTGCAAATAGATGAATCGTGTTCCCTCCTTTACAAAAAGTTACATGCTAGCAATTGCAAACAAACGGATCCCATTCCTTCCTTTAGAAAAAGTTACATGCTAGCATTGAATTGTCTTATTGCTTTGTTTAAGAAGTCATGTGCAATGGAAAATTCTATGCAAACATAAACCATGTGTGAAGGAAAATTTATTCTAATATTGCTTTACTAATCATAGGATTTGCAAATTTGATAAATCAATAAAATAATGCAAGAAATCCCATTGCCAAAAAAACGCACACGACATAGGACAATGACCTAGCTACACATTATATATTATGAATGTTAAAGAATATATAATGTAAGTTTGTAGTGCATTACAAAACATGGAACTTAAACAAACAAATTCATTGAAATACATCTTTATACTATGTTAATAGCTACATATCAGGTAACCATAGGATGGAATTACATTTCAATCATCAAAAAAACTGAAAAAGGTCTCCAGCAAAGGTCAAAATCTTCAACCGTAAATTAGAAGGTGGAGTTAAGATTGGAATTGCGGAGGTGCAAAGGTGTGAAAGTGTGAACGCCCCCCCACCCCTCATGACTAGTCAATGGTAAATCAATCTTAATAGTTATTAGTAACAAGGATATCCACACCTTCCATACAACACTTCTTGATTTTGACTCGATAATAATATAGGTTCATGAAATTCACCACGTTATACCATCTCTAGAATATTGTCATTAGATTTATTGATAATGCAAATAAAGAGAACCATCATTTTATAGGAAAAATAATGTTTTGATGGTTTATTGTAAATGTGCCATGGATCTTGAAACTAGACAACAAATCAATAACAATCGATTTATCAACACAACATTGTTGATAGGAAACTTTTTGTAGATCAGGTAACACTTTTTCTAGTTTCGTGCCTCCAAAATGTTGTAGTCTTGTCATTTTCATGTATCATATAGTTTAATTGCTGGAAATAAACAAAGAAACAATTTTCCCTCCAAATGGTACAATAAAACAAAGTTTCATCCATAGTTATAGCAGTTGTAATTGGAATACTACATTTCGCATATATAGTGTCAAAGTGATTCGTATATGCACGAGTTGTTGTTAGTAGTCCTTGCAATTGCTGCAAATTTGATATAGAAAATTGAGTTAGCAACCTAACATCAAAGTCTCTCTCTCTCTCTCTCTCTCTCTCTCTCTCGCTATATATATATATATATAAGAGTTTAATGTGCATACTCCACATGCCAAAGAAACTATTTTTCTCAGACTTTCCACTTTCCACTTTCTTCTATGATTTCAATGAACATATGAATGCATGATTGTGAAGTCCATAAAACTTTGCCTTGTTTTTTAGCTATATTTTTTATCAAGATGAGCGGAAAAATGTTTTCTTGCAATTGTCTTTGTATTGAAAGATATATTGGAAGAATTTTGTCATGTACTTGAAGCTATTGTTGAAGAATCTAGGGCACATGTAGATAATGAGATTCCTCTTGACTTGATAACTATTTGTGAGGCATTTTTTAATTTTCTTATTAGCACAATCTTCTATTAGACATTATTAGAGTGTGTGTTTCTTATTTCATCAAATAGCTACCAAAATAAAGAGACAAGAACACAAGATGTTGGCATTCTGCCAGGGCCAAAACCTCACCCTCTTGGAGAGGAAAACTTGCACATAATTCTTCTTATAGAGATTCAAACTGACGAACACCAAGACCATGACCCTTGACTTACTCGGCCACTCCAAGACCAAGACATCAATCCTCTTCTAACTATTGAGATCATCATCATCATTGTTGCACCATGATTGCTTCTTCAGCTATATCATTGTTGCACCATGACTCCACCTTCTTCATCATTGTCTTGAATTTGTCTTCATTAGGAATGGGATCATGACTATGATATGACAGCACCTTGATGAGATCCTTCACATCATAATTGAGCCAATACTATGATTGTGTTAGATATGCTGATACAAAGGTCTTGAAGACTTCAGGAAGGTCGATATTTCATCAGAGATACTCATCCAAAAACCACAGATATCCTCCTCCATACGAAATATTGAATTGTTTCCTTTATCTTGTACCATGGTACCTTGTCCAGGATTCTTCTTGCACCCATCCGAGGTAATAGACACTTGTCCGAGTTTTTTGTCCTTGATGTGTCATTCGAAGTTGCAGGGGCTTGTGAACAAACCTCTGAAAATGTCATCTGAAACTGTGCTTTTGCAATTCATATACCCATCCGAAATTCAAAGAGAAATTTGAGTTTAGTCTTACACTTTTGCACTGACCCTAACTAAGTATATATAGTGGTTATGTTTCCATATTAAATTGACTTGACCAAATGAATCGTTGTGTCTCTTATATGAGTCTGACATGACATATATATATAGATATAGATATGAAGGCCGACTTGATTGTTCTCTTCATTGTTTTGCAGGCAGAATTATTCAAGAGGATTGTGCTTGTCTTGGAGGGTTGTTTTGGACACTAGGTTGACTCATATACATTACATATATTCTCAAGAAGATCTCTTTACACGTGTCTTTGACTCTTTGACTTTCCTAGACCTATAGAATGAGCAAGAAAATCATTCTTATAATTTACAAAAATAATATTTCTTTTTCTTGACATGCACAAAGATCAAAATTACATTTGTAAATACCAAATGTAGTTACACTTTCTTCAACACTCCCTCTTAACTAGGGAGGTATTTATAATGATACTTGGTCATTCTCAATCTGAAGAATTTCTCATAAGAAGAATTTGATTGGTAACCCATCTGTATAGCATCATAGTAACCAACATTGTTTTCACAGCAATGCCTTAACTGACAGCTCTATCTCTCATCGGATCAAAGAACAATGTTGGCAATACGAATGACTATAGACCCCTTCATCATTGTCTCTCAAGGTACATACCCACCTGGGTGTTCACTGAGTATGACCTTCTAGGACCATTCTTTTGTTGGGTTCCCAACCCTCAAAGAATATCGGTCCTCTTGCTTGCTCTTATCTTAGATGCCCTACACATCCTCAAAGAGCATCGGATGCCATATGATTACCTAATCCTCCATTATTTCTTCCAAAGTGAAGATAAGAATGGTGTGTCTATCATGCATCTACATTTCCATTCATGGCCTTTACCTAGACTTATGCCTGTTAGTCCTGGTCTAGTGCATGACACATGAGATCGAAAAACACAAGTGTAACCCGTTTTTAATTAGGGAATCTAATCCAATATCCCTCTTAATCAGGGACATGTCAGAGCTCCCTCTTAGCTAGGGGCTCTTCTATACATTAGCAACTTCTTCTTCATGGGTCCTTCAGCTGCTTGATCAAATTCTCTCCTTGATGTCACGAAAGTTAGTTGAGTTTATTTCTTATAGGGAAATAGTCATCAATAACTTTCCTACTTAATTTGTCATGTCATTCCTTTCTTTGTGAAAAGTGGCCTTCTTCATATCTGGAACCTTCGTCATATGACTACTACTTTCTCATCATGTTTCTTACATTCATAACATGAATGCTAGTTGTACTTGTAGGTAGCCCTGCATGAACTTATCTAGATATTATTCAAGAAATCAAATATATCATTAAATAAAATTGTACCTTACTAGGTGGCTCTTCATCATGACATATTTATGTAGGAATCAACATCCTGCATTCATGTTGACAGATCTCCCAAAGATATCCATTGTCAAGGGTCAAAATCTTTTCCATCAGAGTCTTCATATTTTTCTGGGAGATTTTCTAGTCAAGTCTTATTGATCTTTTGGATGTTGATTGCCTTCATCATGGTTGCATATCTCATGATCTCTTCCTTCTCCACACATTCCATTCCCAGGTGCTTTTAATCAGATTTTCTTAGCTGTGATCAACCACCTCATACTTCATATGAGGACATATTATGTTGATTTCATCTAGTGTTTCTTATTCCTTCTTGCATCCTTTCAAAGGAGGAGATCCTTTTTCTCTTGATCATGATTCTCAAAATAAAAGTAGTGATCCATGTTACCTGCAACCATGTGCCATGACATTATAATATTAAACACAAGCATAAATACCTTATTTTACCTTTAGGTCATCTAGGCTTCTTCCAGCATCTTCCTTGACTGAAGAGATCTTCAATCCCTTGATCAGCTTCATGTCATCACATTATCATCTCATGGATTCCATAAGACGAAGTTATTGTTGAAACACTTACTTCCTCTATAGACTAGTGAACCCTACGATGAGGATTCCATCAGAGAATATTGAGGATCTTGTGTATCCCCAATTGGAAGATGTTTCCTTTTTGACTTGATGTATGATGAGACTTTTCCTCAATGACTTCTTCCTTTCTTTCAATGTCCAATGACGTTCCCAAGAGTTATGTCCTTCATGTTTGGTTGCAATGGATTTTGTTCTTCGTGATTCCCATGGTGATGCCATGATGCCACGATGCATCTTAATGTCATGGCCATATCTAAAGATTTAGGAGCTTATGGTAGGACCCCTTTTGTGAGGGAGGTCATCTTAGTCATAGTCGAGATTTGTTGCTCCCTCTTTCCTTGGCCCTCTTCCTTCATATTTCCGGCGATATGAGATTTTATCCATATTCTTTCCATATCATTGAATCTTATACTATTATGTCTTGTTTGAGGACCAAACTTTCCTTTTCCCTTTCTTTTCCACAAATGTCTGAGTTTTTTTTTTTTTACCTTCAACATATTTACCCTCAAATTGTATTTTTCTATCTAGCATAGAGACCACAAATTTTTGAATGATGTATCCTTCTTCTTATCATCTTTCCTAGATCTCCCAATTGAGATCTCATGAAAATATTCCTTCGTTCTTTCATACATTTACTTTTGTGTAGGTCTAAGTGATGTGACTTCTCTTTTCTATGAGGATTATGACAATCCTCCTTATTCTATGCAAGGACCTTTTTTCATGAGGACAATGACTATCGTCTAGTATTTATATTTCCTTCCAAAACAAAGTCATTAAACCAAAAATTGATAAAACATGAAAGATACTTACTTTGCATGTGAAGAGGAGATCTTCACCTTGATGCTTCCTTTGCTTGAGTTGCCCATCACTAGTATCATTTTATCGAGACTTCCTTTGAGACCTTCTAGTACCATGACATTTGTGATATTAACATCACCAAAATTGCTTTGTGACCTTGAGATCATCTTGACTCCAAACTCATCTTTAAGTTACTTTTTACTTCTGCATTTGAACACATTGTTGACATGCTAGTGATATTGTTATTCCACAAGTGGACTTTATCACACTTAGTATTCCTCGGAGTACATCAACAAGCACCTACATCAAGCATTATCCAAACTATGATAGTGATATAGAGATACTTATGTTTTGATCTGAGCACCATGTTGTTGAGATCATGTTCATAGACAAAATTTGAGACTGTGACAAGTATACTGATATGGCATTGTACATACGAGTTGGGTAGAGAGGCAATATATTGAGAGCTCAAACTTATCTCTGAATAACATAGATAACTAAATTGTGGGTAGCACTATATAGAGAGATTGTCTTATCAATGGAACTGCCTTGTTGCAGTAACTACATTGAGATATATATATATTATATATAATATATATATATATATATATATATATATATATATATAGATAGATAGATAGATAGATACCTGAGACTATAATTTATGCCAAGACTATATTTTATTACATAGAGAAGGTTCAATGATCAAGAAGTGAGGATCCAAGGAATGACACTATTATACTCTACCGAACTGAGCATGAGTTGATAACTGAAGTTAGGTGCATGACTATAATTACCGAAATTGATACTTCATATACTATTGTAGACTTGCTTATTGCAGACATGCCCCTTCAATCTTGGCAAAACCCCTTCAACTTGCTTTGATGCCCTTGAAGACTGATTCTTATATGTCTCTTT
The DNA here is from genome assembly GCA_000404065.3 of Pinus taeda. Classification (NCBI taxonomy): domain Eukaryota; kingdom Viridiplantae; phylum Streptophyta; class Pinopsida; order Pinales; family Pinaceae; genus Pinus; species Pinus taeda. The sequence goes on along the minus strand of APFE031664280.1, from coordinate 148,840 downwards.
TATGCCCTTCCTTAGACTGCAACCATAGCTTTGATTCTATGTTGAAGAAAATAGGGCACATGTAATTAATGAGATTCTTCTTGACTTGATAACTATTTGTGAGGAATTTTTTAATTTTCTTATTAGCACAATCTTCTCTTTGACATTATTAGAGTGTGTGTTTCTTATTTCATCAAATAATGACCAAAACAAATAAACAAGAACACAAGATGTTGGAATTCTACCAGGGCCAAAACCTCTCCCTCTTGGAGAGGAAAACCTGCACATAATTCCTCTTATAGATATTCCAATTGATGAACACCAAGACCATGACCCTTGACTTACTAGGCCACTCCAAGACCAAGACATCAATCCTCTTCTAACTGTTGAGATCATCATCATCATTGTTGTACCATGATTGTTTCTTCAGCTAGATCATTGTTGCACCATGATTGCACCTTCTTCATCATTGTCTTGACTTTGTCTTAATTAGGAACGAGATCGTGACTATGATATGAAAACACATTGATGAGGTCCTTCACATCATACTTGAGCCAAGACTATGACTACGTTCGATATGCTACGAAAGAGGTCTTCAAGACTTCAGGAAGGTTGAGATTTCATCTAAGATACTCATCCAAAAACCACAAATATCCTCCTCCATACGAAATACTAAATTTTTTCCTTTATCTTGTACCGTTGTACCTTTTCTGAGATTTTTCCTGCACCCATCCAAGATAACAAATACTTGTCCAAGTCTTTTTTTCCTTGTTATGCCATCCAAAGTTGCAGGGGCTTGTGAACAAACCTATAAAAATGTCATCTGAAACTATGCTTTTGCAATTCCTGTACCCATCAAAAATTTAGAGAGAAGTCTAAGTTTATGTCCTGCACTTTTGCACTAACCCTAACTGGGTATATATAGTGGTTATATTTCCATATTAAGCCGACTTGACCAAGTGAATCATTGTGTCTCTTATATGAGCCTAACATTACATTTATATATATATATGTGTGTGTGTGTGTGTGTGTGTGTGTCTGTGTGTTTGTGTGTGTGTATGTGTGTGTGTGTATGTGTGTCTGTGTGTGTCTTTGTGTGTGTGTGTCTGTGTGTGTCTCTGTGTGTGTGTGTCTGTGTGTCTGTGTGTGTCTCTCTGTGTGTGTGTCTGTGTGTCTGTGTGTGTCTGTGTGTGTGTGTGTGTCTGTGTGTGTGTGTGTCTGTGTGTTTTGAGGTCGACTTGATTGTTCTCTTCATCATTTTGCAAGAAGACTTATTCAAGAGGATTGTGCTTGTGTTGGAGGTTTGTTTTGGACACTAGGTTGACTCATATACATTACATATATGCTCAAGAAGAGCTCTTTACACATGTCTTTGACTCTTTGACTTTCCTAGACCTATGGAATAAGCAAGAAACTCATTCTTATAATTTACAAAAATAATATTTATTTTCCTTGACAGGTACAAAGATCAAAATTACATTTGTAAATACCGAACCTAGTTACACTTTCTTCAACCATTATCATATATGCAGTATTTGTAAAACAATACATGTAAATTGTATAAGAGATAGACAATAACTTGTTATCATTAAAACATTCAAATAAATCTAAGCTTACTATTGCTCAATCGTGATTGGTATTCCCGTCTTTGATTTCTAATACATATTGCAACCCTATTTGTGTTGCTGAAATTGTAATGGCACTGATTGTGTCAACTGGAAATGGATCTCGACTATGAGACAAACTTGCAATCATCATATTTGGGAAAAATTGATACTCTTTGAAAATAGGACAAATGTTTTCTACAATGTTATAGCTATTTAGTGAAATAGTTTTCTCACAATCACCACTATCATATTTGTGCTTTGGAATTATTTCGAAATTTCTAATGGAAACAAAAACATCTGCAATAATTTTCTCCTCATGTTATTCGATAAACAGTGTTGGCACAAGTAATGTATTGTCATTTCTGCCTTCTTATCTATCAAATCTGCTCGAAGTATTAGTCTTGTCATATTTGCTTTGTCCAAAAAACATTGATATATAATTAACACAATGCCATTGAAAAAATTTCATCTTATGTTGTTAATGATATCTTCGATTAATAATGGCATAGTCTCAATATCTTTTTGCCTATTCATGAGCATTGAATGAAATTAGTTCAAGAAAAAAAAAATTTGATATACATTTAGCTAAACTTGGACATAACTACGTTTTTTTCTTTGTTTCTTGCCTATTTTCTGTGCATTTCGTTGTGTCTCCTACAATATATGCACTTGTAATTGTGCTCATTTCCATCTCTACTTCTTTGTCCATGTCTGTCTTCACATCATTGATAATAGATTTGTTTGAGACTGGGTCAGAATCTGATATTTTTTGCATGTTCACAAATATTGCACTGAAATCATTGTTTAAAAGGACATTATAATTGACACTAAGTAATAATTGGGTTATGAAGACATAACCAGATATCACAAAGTCATTGTTAATGTATATTATGATATCAAGTTATAGTTACATATATTAAATTGAAAAATGAACAAATGTACAAATGCACAAATGTTTTATAGAAATATTCAAAGTACCTTTTTCATTGTAGTTGTTCTCCTGGTTCCAAATGTCTACGTGTTATATGTTTCCTGAAAATTTGAAAAGCGTTGTTTTTTATTTAGAGTATATAAAAATATAGTAAAAAAAATAGAGATTTGTATAGTGTAATAATAAAATAACGATAAATAGAACATACATTCACCTTTTAGCAAAGTCATCAATGTCTTTAATTGTATCTGTTCTATTTGTATTCGTCTCTCTACTATGGAGATCTAAATTAGATCAAATATATATAAATAATTTTTAAAAAATGTTCTAAAATCATAATACGAAAACAATTCAAACCAAACTGCAAAACAATAGTAATGTACATTGTATAAACATGTTTTCGCGCTCACCTATTATCCACTTTTTGAGTTGCAAACCTCATTTCTACAGGGTTGTAACATATATTGTATAAATTCTCTAAGCACTCACATAAAAAGGGAAGGATGCACCACTTACATGATAGAAATGCTACATGTTTTGCACCTATGTTTGAAAGGAGCTTGCAGAGAAAATCCATCATGCAATGAAACTATCACAACAACCACTGTATAGCCTAGAGAACAAATATTTTTGTAACCAACTCCCCGGAAAAGTAATCGAACATGTGTTGGCAACATGTATGCTAAAAATTGCATAATAAACACTTGGCCAATGCACCTACCAATAAAATAACTAGAACTAGTGGTTACAATTGTCACGCCACCTTTTAAAATTTCAACATATGTATTAGATACTAACTAATGTTGATATGTTATTCATGAAATATTATTTTGAACATCTGAGCAATGCACTTGCAGAGAAAATAAATAGAATTAGTAGTTAGAATCATGACATTACCTTTCAAAATTTCATGATATGTTTTAGGTACTAAGTAATAATGACAATATGTTTTCATGATGTGTTATTAATCTCTACCTCATTATAAATTATTTGTAGTAGATATTAATTATATATTATATGTAGTAGATATTAATTATATAGTATATGTATAGATAACATTGTTTATCGAAAAACATGATGTAAAACTTATTGCTAATGTTGGTGTTTATATTAGAAATTTTGAATAAGTCCAAAGCATAAATATGATAGTGGTGATTGTGAGAAAATTATTTCTCTAAATAGCTTTAGCATTGTAGAACAATTGTCCTATTTCCGGAGAGTATCAATCTTTCCCAAATATGACAATTGCAATTATGTCCCATTGTTGAGATCCATTTCTAGCTGGCATAATCAATGTCATTGCAATTTTAGAAACACATATAAAGATGCAATATGTACTAGAAATATGTTTATGGATTCATTTGTTGAAGTGTGCAGTAGAAGTATGTGGAGGGGGAATGTTTATTAAGGTACAAACATTGTGGCTGAAATTTTTGTTCCTTGTTCCAGACACTCATTCACCTGCACAACACATCTTCTTCATATGGATTTAAAAAACACTTCATTTAATATTGGATAGCAACTATTTAATTGACAAATGTGAAATCAAAAATTCACTGAGTATTCGGGCAGCTAAAATAAAGCAAACCCACATCAAAATAGTAATGGGTACACTCAATAACCCACCCTTATTTTTCACCTGATATACATGTAACCCAGACTTTTCATGCCCCAATTTTTAATAAGCCAAAATTGTTAATTAATTGATTAATATGTAGTATGTGGGAATGTATGCGAAGGTATGAAACATTGCCAAAGAAAGTTTTTGTTCCTTGCTCTGCACACCTGTTTTCCTACACAACACTTTTTCCTCACATGCATTAATAACCCAAAAATAGTAATTACTTCATTAATATCTAGCATTATGTAAAAGGGATGTGTGTGGTAGAACTGTGCAGAAGGGTAATGTAGGTGAAAACATGAACATTGTATATTGATGTCAAATAAAATGTTTTCTAATATTGTTTTACTACTAAGATTTGCAAATTTGATAAATCAACAAAACAATGCAAGAAATCACATTACAAAAAAGCACACATGACATAGAACAATGAGTTAACCACACATTATATATATTGTGAATGTTAGAGTATATATAATGTAAGTCGGTAGCATAATACAAAACATGGAACTTAAACAAACAATTCCATTCAAATACACCTTTGTACGATGTTAATAGTTACACATCAGGTGACCACAGGACCAAATCAGATCTCAACCATCCAACAAATCGAAAAATCTCTGGCAATGGTAAAACTCTTCAAGCAGAAAGTAGAAGGTGGAGTTAAGATTGGAACTGCGGAAGTGCAGACACTCCCCCGCCCCTCGTTATTAGTTCCTTTACATCCCCATATCAAATAAAATGTACATGTAAACAAAACTTTTCATGCCCCAGACTTTAATAACCCAAAACCGCTAATTAATTGATTAATGTGTAGTGTCATGCGGGAAATGTGAGATAAAAAATGCACATAGTATTTGGGAATAATGAATACAATGATTTGTTGTTTCTACTTTGATATAGTTTTTAAATGCTCAAATCCTTTAAACAGGGTCTCCATGTATATCGGGTGATGTCAGTGTGGGCTCATTTTATTTGATATCAGGATGTAAAGGACCTGTGGCAACACTGCTTTGTTGATGATCTGATTTGCAGTTTTCAAAACTATGTTTGAAGGCTTAAAGTTAAAATAATTTCATGTCTATGGAAGAAAGTTTCTTCTGCACCCTCATTCTCCTGCAAATAGAGCATTATTTGAATGTTCAATACCATCTACTCTGAAACATTGTGTAATGTAAATTGTTTCTAAATAGACCAAGAATGTGCAAAGAGCTTCATAGCTAGCATATATTCTAGCAGATTCAAACGATGTGAGGAGGAGGGACATGTGTGAAAGAACCCTTATTTTCCCACATCTGCACCTCCACACAGGCTCACTCTCCACGCACTTCTTTAGCACACTGTAAAATGTCGACTTTATCTGTGCAGCAACGTTTTGGAAAAATGTCACATAAGCGAAATCAACTTCCCGTGTTTCGGAGTTATGTTTATTAAAATATTAATTAAGGCTTAATTATACGATTAACTAAATTCATATCTTGAAAATAATTTTAAATTGACATTTTAAAACTAATTTCGTAAGTTAGTAGCATATACAAAACATGGAACTTAAACAAATAAATTCATTGAAATACGTCTTTATACAATTTTAATCGCTACATATCAAGTAACCATAGGATGAAATTAGATCCCAACCATCCAACAGACCATAAAAACTCTTTGAAAATGGTCAAACTCTTTAGCAGAAAGTAGAAGGTGGAATTAATATTGGAACTACAAAGGTGCAGATGCCCCCCACCCCCCACGACTAGTCAATGGTAATTCAGTCTTAATAGTTATTGGGAACAAGGACATCCGCACCTTCCATAGAAATTTTCTTGATTTTGATAACTTGACGATATAAACCAAATTTTCAATACCCCAAACTTTAATAAGACAAAACTGCTAATTAATTGATTAATATGTGGTATTGTGCGGAAGGGAGATATGCGGATGAAGTGTGCAGAGGGGGAATGTATGCAGAGTTAAGGAACATTCTAGGAGAAATTTTATGTTCCTTGTTCTGCACATGTGTTGGAAATAATACTGAGAGGGGGGGGTGAATCAGTATTATCAAATCAATAAAAACTTTTCATTTCCATACTTAGATACATATACGCTACTTCAATTAAGGGAACCTGCGTGTATACGCAACTGTGTATAATGCAACTAGCGTATATCCAGAATACTTATGATTCAGTTAATCCATTAAATGTTGATCTTTAGTTAGTGCATCAGAACTTCATTAACCATATGAACAGTAAGCAGGTGCAATAAAACAGAAAAGATCATCACACACAAGAAGCACACATGAACACCATGATATAAGGTGGAACCCAATGTGGGTGAAAACCACCTACTGCAAGTCGTCTCAATCTTCTTTTAATAAGAAACTTCTTTTACAATAGTTCTGTACTGGTGCAGTCTTATACCAGTACGTAGGCTTCTACCTGCAGAAGGCTACAACCTTCTCTCGTTCTTCAGACTCTCCTAGAAGGGAGATACCACCCCCTTAGCTCTTGTACTAGCTGATGTACTAGTACGTAGGCGCCAGCCTACAGTCTCCTTTCATCCTCCAGGGACCACATTTCATACATTTTCAGACTGGATACTCCTGAAGCACAACTCCATAATCTGAAAGGCCACGTTTCATCCAATTTTCATACTGGACCCATTAATATCATTGAAGCACACAATCAATCAACACTAGCATCATCAATCTCTGAATCACCCAATACTGAATCACTGAAGCCCTATCAACAAAATGCAGTCACTAGACCACAGAGCAGAACACTGAACTCTGCAATAACAATCAAACCCAACTGCAACTTCAAACATCATACTTCATTATGTATACGCTATTACAATGAATCAAACCCGCGTATATATGTGCTTTCGCCAAAGCCAACCCGCATACAGATCTATACATATTCAATCATGACTTTGCGGTTGTTTCAGACATCAGTCATACCCAGATCATAACATGCGTACAATAAAACATGCATCAATAATTCAGATCTAGTCTATCCATGATCAAACCATATAAAGATGATTCATTTCAAACCATTTGATCCCGATCTATCCTTAGATCTTGTTCTCCATCAACAGGTGAGATCCCTCCTTAGCTCAGATCAAGCAATGCATCATAACCCATATCCCGCATACTGGATCTCATACTACATTAGATATTCAAGCCTTTTTCATGCCTTTGCCTAATGATCTTCTTCTCCTTTTATAGTCTTAGGCCTTACTCGATACCATGGTCCAAAACCATAACAAAACAATACCATGGACCCAATACTTGGGTTCAACTCTTTTGGATGCAATACCACGGACCAAAACCATAGGATCAAAAATTGTCGGACTAATACCATGAACCAACCATAAGATTTCCCATGTGTGTGTGATTTTCTTTGCATGAAAGTGCGTGAAATTTTCTCTGTATGAAAGGAACTTTTCTCTGCATGAAAGTGCGTGAACTTTTCTCTGCATGAAAGTGCGTGAACTTTTCTCTACATGAAAGGAACTTTTCTCTGCATGAAAGGAACTTTTCCCTTCATGAAAGTGCATGAACTTTTCTCTGCATGAAAGTGCGTGAACTTTTTTGCACTATAATTTATCATCTGAGATGATTTTCCATCAAGGACAACACTTTCTCATATTGCCAACAATCTCCCCCTTTGAACTTGATGGCAAAGCTAACTTGTCATACTAAGAACTGTCATCTGATTCCTTTGAGTTGTCCGGCATCCCATGCATTCTGTCACATCTGATATCTCTTTCGTAGATTCATCTAGATATATATAAGTGAGTTGATCTTCTACGAGTTGGTTGCCATCAAGTACAACACATGCATCATAATGCCAACACCCCACGACTAGTCAATGGTAATTCAGTATTAATAGTTATTGGGAACAAGGATATCCGCACCTTCCATAGAAATTTTCTTGATTTTGATAACTTGATGATATAAACCAAATTTTGAATACCCCAAATTTTAATAAGCCAAAACTGCTAATTAATTGATTAATATGTGGTATTGTGCGGAAGGGAGATATGTGGATGAAGTGTGCAGAGGGGGAATGTATGCAGAGTTAAGGAACATTCTGGGAGAAATTTAATGTTCCTTGTTCTACACATGTGTTCACTTGCACAACGCTTACAATTAATCGATTAATATGTAGTGTGAATACAGAACATTGCGAAAGCAAACAATAACATTACTAGGAAAACGAGAAACTTAAACAAATAAATTCATTGAAATATGTATTTATACAATGTTAATAGCTACATATCAGGTAACCATGGGATAAAATCATATCTCAACCATCCAACAGACCGGAATAATGGTCAAACTCTTCAAGCAGAAAGTAGAAGGTAGAGTTAAGATTCAAGGTGCAAAGGTGTGGACACCCCCCACCCCTCATGACTGGTCAATGGTAATTCAATCGTGCAAGTTATTGTTAATAATGATATATGTACCCTCCATAGAACACTTCTTTATTTTGATAATTAGACCATATAAACCAAACTTTTCATGCCCCGAACTTTAATAAGCGAAAACTACTAGTTAATTTATTAATATCTAGTGTTGTGCAGGAGGGAGATATGCAGACGAAGTGTGTGGAGTGGGAATGTATGTGGAGTTATGAAACATTCTAGGAGAAATTTGATGTTCCTTGTTCCACACACCCGTTCCCCCAGACAACACTTCTAATTAATCGATTAATATGTAGTGTGAATACGGAACATTGCAGAAAAAACTAGTATTTGGGAACCATGAATACCAAGATTCGTCATTTTTCCATAGTTCCTTTGCATCATGATATCAAATAAAATGTACATAAACCAAACTTTTCATGCCCCAAGCTTTAATAAGCCAAACCGCTAATTAATTGGTTAATATATAGTATTGTGCAAGCGGGAGATATGTAGATGAAGTGTGTAGAGGGAGAATGAATATGGAGTTACGAAACATTACGAGAGAAAAATTTTGTTCCTTTCTCCCCACACTCGTTCCCCCGCACAACACTTACTCCTCACACACAAACTTTAATAAGGAAAAACCACCAATTAATTGATTAATAACTATTTAATTGACAAATTTCAAATAAAATTTGCACTTAGTCAAGCTTCCTCTGCATATTTATTCAACACAATCCCTCCCCCCTCACTTACGTAACTAATCTACAACCCCGTTAGTCCTGGCATCATTAGGCAGAACACTAGTAGTGTCAAGCATAATAGTGTCAATGTCAAAGCGCTCATTGACGAAATGTTCACTCACAAAATTAGTCTTTTTTTATATTTTAAAATGATTTATCGTGCACTGAAAAACATGGAAAATAAGTCGCCCTCCATTAGGGGAATTATGTCACATCAAGACTCGCTCGGCCAATGGAAAATTAGAAATAAGATTTCCAAAACTTAGAAAATTGTTTTTGAATTTATGAGAAAATAGGAATATTCATCATTTTCCCGAAACTTTGGTTAAAGTTACAAAAACTCAACCAAATAATCGAGAGTCAACAAACTTTGCCCGTGAGGTGAGTGCTATATTCCCTATTGAGGCAATGACTAATTTTTTTTAACTTTTTTCTGTCTTTCTTTCTTCCTTTTCTCCTCTTAAATAAAAACATATTCTCTTTAAGTGGCTTCAAAAAAATTGTTTCTTGTGAAATGATGAAATACAACAACATGGTGGCTATGGCTTACTAAAATGAGTGACAGAACAAAGGAAACAAACACAAAATAACCAGTGAAGGGGCACCCATAAAACATGTGACTAGTCTATTCACATGAATTTCATAAATTACCTATAGATGTGATGTTCTTAAGTGAATTTCCAAGTTGAGCTTGCTCTTCAAAGTCTATGTTTGTCACAACACTCCACCCTGGTTATATATCCATTCCCAAAAATTATCACAAAATTAGGGCAAAGTGATTTAGACTAAATTATTTATAGCTAGATCCTATGAGACCATGATAGACTAAAAATTGGCTTCCACTACATTCTATATGTTGTTCATGCCCCAAAATGACTACAATGATTGCCCATACCTTGAACAATGTGCTCACCGCTACGTGGAGGCAATATCGAAACCATGCATTAATTGAAACATGTGTTATTAAAATGGGTGACATATATCCAATCACCATATCAACCCCTATAATCATGTAGATACCCCTAACATTTCACCATATGTTAAATCATGTATGAGTTGGCGATATTTTCCATATTCGAAGTGTGATACAATTAACATATATAAATATGATACGGCTTGCATATTGAACAAATCACGAAATCAATATATATATATATATATATACAGTTCCACATAATTTCAATTTTAACCAACAACTTACAATATGGCTAGTAAAATGTCATATGATATTTACCTTAAGGTCACTTCAATGTCACAAAAGTGTTCATAATCAAGGAACATTTTTATTGTAACTTTGGTTTTTGCATATGTGTTTTCCTTGGTACTTTTACCATAGAAACATACAATTTGTGATGCATTCAACATGTGAATTGTAGTATAAATAATTTCCCACATGTGTAATCGTTGTATCATATCATTAGATATTGTAATGCTATAAGTTTTGATGAAATAACACACACATATATCTCCTCAAGTATTATATTGTAGCATACTCAACCAATGGGACCCACACCTTCTTTTGAGAAAAGTGAGATTTTGCAAACAATTTCAAAGTGAAAGGTGATTATATATGTAGACTTGCAAAACTTTGTATTCATTTCATTTATTATGTCATGGTTGGATGGTCCAGGAGGATCTCATCAAATCAGCTGCACAGGTTCATCATCAGTATTCAGTATCATTTTCAATATTCAGTGTCGTCGTCAATCTTTCGTGTTGTCGTCAGCATTTAGTTCAGTTTCGACAATGTTAGTTATGGATCAAGTTGTTCAGGTAACATTTATGGTTTTTCATGGCGTTCAGTTGAGATGGTTTTGTACCTGGTCGTTGACTTGTGTTCATAGACAGTTCTGTCGGGATTGGTCATCGAGATGTGGTTGTCTTCGGCCTTCATAGGATTTGGGTGTCGAAAAAGGGTTTTCGTCTCAAATGTAGCTTATGTCGATGATATGCATTTGGTTTTATGTCACATTGTGTCAAATGTGTTGTAAAAATCTAAACCTAGAACTTAATGCAACATTCAAAAATTCATTACAAAAACTAATGTCTAAACCTTACCATGTAATAAAATACATTAAAACCTAATCCTAAACATCTACACCTTACCTAAGTCCTACCAAACCTATCGCATTCAATACTATGTCATAAAAAATGCATTAAAAGGTCCTAACCCTAGCTTTAAACCCTCTCGATCTATGTTAATATGTTAAAACATTACAAATAACAATACACAGTCATAAACCATTAGACTGACCACACGGGGTTCTAAATCGCAGTGGAGTAACATGTGAATGGGAGGTTATATCACCGCAAAGGTTAACCATCACCGCAACGCTAACCGTATCGGAAACCGTTGCATGTGAACATGCTGAGGAAAGAGACCGTCGGGTTATGTAACCGTGGCTTGGGATTAGCCGCGCGGAGAAGTTAACTGGGAAGATTGTTGGCATGTGAACATCATTCACCACGCAGTTAGGGTTTACCTCCGCTGTTTTGGAGGCAAATGCGGTCAAACCGGAAACCGCGACATGTGAGCGCTGGGTTAGCCAACCATCAACATTCATGACCAATAGTCAGCGGAACCGCAGGCATTCAAAGCACGAGCTCAGTCGCCGCTCACATGAGTCCTCAACACCTCCGCATCATTTAGTAACCGCCTATGGGTCTGTGTTTAATATAATCTTATTTATGGGTTTTTGTTAGAGTTTGGTTAAACAAATTAATTTGAAGACCTAGAAGCCTACCCTAGGTGTCCTTCCACAACTAGACCAAACCAATTCAAACCTAGATTGCAGCTTGTGCATGCCAAGTTTAGAGCAGAGGAGGTTTAAATGTACCTGCAGGCCTATAAGAGGTAGTTTTTGTTCATTGAAATGGAGATTAGTGGTTTTGGTTTTTTTATCCAGATTCTGGAGGTCATAGGCAGTTTTGTTTTCAGTGTAACAGGAGCATCCGAAGTCAGAATTGGGAACCGTGATAAGCGTTAGAAAGCTGGTTTAGAGAGATATCTATTAACAATGACCAGGAGTGCCTATGAGCATATTCATTTTGGTCAAATCTCTATGTAATCGACCTCTTCTGTTTCAATCCTAATAAAACGGTCACCCATCTTGAAAGCGGAACCGGAGACGTAGTCCATCAGGGATGAACTCTGTAATCAACTTGTTGTTCTTTTTACTGTTTTCACTTCTGTTATGCATCTTACTTATGCTTAATCATATGTCGTAAAGTCTTCTTCTTAAGCAGTTTTATTTCGATTTCCGCACTTTCAGTTAATAATAAATTTAATAATCGATGATCAAGTCTACATCAGTTTTAACTTATGATGATTTCAGATCATATAATTTGGTGTCATAGCAAGTTACGCTTGTAGAATTTTCCATTGAATGTTAACCAGGTCAAAGTCGCAACGAGGAGAAGGAATCCTTAAGCAGATTGATCCAGAGATTGGAAAGCGACGAGTCATTCATAAGTCGACCATGACAAGATCTGATGCAGGTGAAAACACTAAAACTAACATGAGTGATGAACAGTTATAGCAAGAATTCTTGACTATGCAGAAGATGTTGGGAGAACTGTACGAAGACAAGAAGGCGAGAGATGCAGCTTCTTCTTCAAACACATCGAAGAAGGACAAAGGTAAAGGCAATACTGATAAACCACCTTCACCTCCATGATCTCCATCATCATCTTCTTATTCTTATTCTTCCAGTACAGAATCTGAAACAGAAAAGAAACCAAAGAAAACATATCTTTTGAAACTTGATGTAAAATTTGAATTACCTATTTATGATGGCGAAATGAATCCTAAAAGCTAGATAACTAGATTAGGCAGTTAGAAGTGTATTGTCGTATTCAAAACATTTCTAACGATAAAATGAAAATTTAGTTAGCTACACTTAGAAATGGGGGAAGAGCTTTAATCTGGTGGGAAAGTAAAACTCAGATAGATGTAAAGCGAAAAGGAAAAGTCATCTATTCATGGTCTAAATTTTTAAAAGCTCTTAGGAAAGAATTCTATCCTTTAGGATACATGCAGGAAGTTGTTATTGATTGGAAGCATCTAAGGCAAGGTAAAGGGCAGAGTGTTCAGGAGTTTACTCAGGAATTCAGAAAGAAAGCATTGGCGCTTGGTATTTCATTGGATACACGTGAAACTTTGTTAAAATATATCGGCAATTTACATTCATATTTGCAACATACATTATTGATGTTTAATCCTGATGATTTTGATGAAGTGTGTACTCAAGCCATACATATTGAATCAGGTGGCAGACCATTCAAGTTTTCATCGCAGTCATCGAAAGAGTTGGAAATCAAATATTCCAATGAAAGTAAGGGGAAGAATAATTCAAAGAAAAGAAATCGGTGATAACTCAAAAGGAAAGACCTACTTGTTCTCATTGTCAGAGAATCAGTTATGATGAATCTAAGTGTTGGAAACTTCATCCAAAACTTAAGCCCAAAAAGTTCCTTACGTAGAAGGATGAAAAGAAGGACATTGCAGCAATCCACCAAGATCTAGGTTCAGATTCAGGTGATGAAAGGAGGATCACCACCATGGTTACGATAGGTAAAACTTCTGACACTGATTCAAGTTTGAAAACTATTGCATCATCATCAAACATAAATCCTTCAAATGAGGATAAAAGGGTTGAATTGTTTAGCATAAGGATAACTTCTAAGAAAACAAAGATAGATACAATGTTTGACAGTGGATCACAGGTGAATTTAATATCTGAATATTTAGTTAAGAATTTGGGTTTGTAAACATGGAATCATCCAATACCTTACTCATTAGGATGGCTAAATAAATCAACTCAGATAAAAGTCACAAAACAGTGTTGATTAAGATTTGTCATTACAGCTAATTACATTAATGAAGTGGAATTAGATGTTGTTCCAGTAGACATATGTGGAGTTGTCTTAGGAAGTCCTTATCTTTATGATCGTGATGCAATATTTTTTAGGAGAGAGCATAAATATCACCTTAAGAAAGATGGAATTGAATTTATTGTCAGGGCACATCAAAGTAAAAATCACTTGAATTTAGTTAATGCTAATCCGATGAAGCGATTAATAAGTTCAAATAAAATATTTGTAATCATGTGTTTAAAGGAACAACATAACGATCAACATGATGTTTGTTCAGATTATGAGACTCAGCTTAAAGATGGTTGTATTAAAGAGATAGAAACTATTCCAGATCTATGTAAAACCAAACATCTTACTCATAAGCAGGAAATACAACATGAATTACAGTTTGTGCCTAAAGCTCCTCTTCCTAATGTCAAAATGAATCAATTCAGTTCAAGTTTGGAAATTAACAAATACAGGGATACAGGTCAGTATTGGGAAAAGTCTGTGTTAAATTTCTCTTATATTGTGTCACCATTTCATGTTTCGAACAGTATGGAAACCTCTTTTCAAGTCGAGAGGAAACCTATTTGTTTTCATATCAAAGCCTTTTCTAAATCAGTGTCAAAGTGTCTAAGGGAAACTTATGTATCAGGGGAAAGTGCTAATCAATGGAAACATAATTTAATGAATAAGGGAAAAGTGATTCAAACAAATCAACAGTTAATTCAATACTTTAAAAATCGAACTAAGTTGCAGTAGTTTTCATATTACAATTTGATAGGTTTATGGCAGCAAGTTCACTTAGTAAACAGGAATCAGGAAAGTATAGCTGGTTTGATGTCAAGAATATCTTTGGTTTTCTCTATTATTCCGCAAAATAGATTGTTAATACATGTCAAAAGTATTGAAAACTATCCTATAGAGACTATTTTCAAAGATGATTATGAATCACTAACTCATGGTATTTCGTGGAAACAAATCAATTGCCATGTTCATAACAAGTTGTTTGACCATCGTCGCAAGTTTTTCATATTCAAGATGGATGGAACAGGTCACCGGTTCAAAAAGTGCCATGGTAAGATCATCAAGGTCATCACTTGCAGGTGATTGATCGAATGTATTGGTACATCATTAGGTCAAGATGGAAGTGAGGGAGCTCTACCCTCATCGATTATTTGTTTAGTCAAACTTTTGTGGTCCAAAAGCTTTCAAGTGGAGAGGATTGATCCAGGAGGATCTCGTCAGGTCAGTTGCACAAGTTCATCATTAGTATTAAGTGTTGTCGTTAATGTTCCATGTCATCATCAGCATTCAATTTAGTTTCCACAGTGTTGGTTATGGATCAGGTTGTTCCAGTAATGTTTATGGTTTTTCATGGCGTTCAGTTGAGATGGTTTTGTACCTGGATGTCGACTTGTGTTCATCGATAGTTCCGCCAGGATTGGTCATCGACATGTGGTTGTATTATGCCTTCACAAGATTTGGGTGTCAACAAAGGGTTGTCGTTGCAAATGTAGCTTATGTCGACGATATGCATTTGGTTTTATGTCACATTGTGACAAATGTGTTGTAAAACCCTAAACCTAGAACTTAATGCAGCATTTAAAAATTCATTACAAAACCTAATGTCTAAACCTTATCACTAATAAAATACACTAAAACCTAATCCTAAACATCTATACCTTACCTAAGTCCTATCAAACCTATCGCATTCAAAACTATGTATTAAAAATGCATTAAAAGGTCCTAACCCTATCTCTAAACCCTCTCGGCCTATGTTAATATGTTAAAACATTACAAATAACAATACACAATCATAAAACATAAAATTGTCTATGCGGCATTCTAAACTACAATGGAGTAACATGTGAACGAGAGGTTATATCACCGCAAAGGTTAACCATCACCGCAGTGCTAACCGTATCGGAAATTGTTGCATGTGAACGTGATGAGGAAAGAGCCAGTCGGGTTATGTAACCATGGCTTTGGATTAGCCGCACGGGGAAGTTAACCGAGAAGACTATTGGCATGTGAATAACATTCACCGCGTAGTTAGGGTTTACCTCCGCCTTTTAGGAGGCAAATTCAGTCAGACCGAAAACCACGACATGTGAGCGTCAGGTTAGCCAATCGTCAACCGTCATGGCCAGCAGTCATCGGTTTTTGGCAAATTGAAGTGGAGATTAGTGGTTTTGGTTTTTGTATGTAGATTCTAGAGGTCATAAGTAGTTTTTCTTTCAGTGTAATAGGAGCATCTGGAGTCATAATTGGGAACCGTGATAGGAGTTGGAAAGTTGGTTCACAGAGCTATATATTGATAGTGACAAGAAGTGTCTGTGAGCACATTCAGTTTGGTCAAATCTCTCTGTCATCGACCTCTTCTATTTCAATCCTAATAAAGCGGTCGCCCATCTTGAAAGTGGACCTGGAGACGTAGTCCATCAGGGACAAACTTCGTAATAAACTTTGTTGTCTGGTATCGACGTGCTTTTTACTGTTTTCACTTCTGTTATGCATCTTACTTATGTTTAATCAGTTGTTGTAAAGTCTTCTTCTCAAGCAATTTTCTCTTAATTTCCACACTTTCAGTTAATAATCAATTCAATAATGGTTAATCAATTCTACATCAATTTTAACTTATGATCATTTCAAATCATTGGACCATAAATTAGGTTAATAGATAGTAGGGAGGAGTGATGGAGGATTGTTGGCTTAGTGGGTCCTGACCCAGGTTTAGAGTTAAGTTTTCCAAACAAATCCCTACACTACAGGCCCTTTCGGCATCAACCCGCGGAGCGCGTACTGAAGTCTCACCCGAAGTAGTATGGGGGGATGATGGAACCAAGTTTTTGCACCCATAGATGATTTTGATGTCATTTTTTTCCTTAAATCTGCCTTCGCGTAGATCGATAAGCCTATAAGGCTTATCGATATAAATTCCTTTAACCGGCCTCCAGACCTTCGCGAAGGTCTACAACTATCTTTCGTGGACCCTAAACAGGTGAATCAACCACTTACACGCCTCTGTAATTACTTCTAACCCTATATTTACCCTAATCATCTTAAGTGTTCAATAACTTTAGCATGCAACAAGATATTATTTGTGTAAACAATTATTATTACTTGCGTTCATATGACAATCTAAATCATGTAAAATCGTAGATTAATACAGCTTAGCTCATAAACCCATCATTCACCTTAACATAATAGTGCATTCATTCATAACATAAATAAATAGACAAAACACAGGAATTTTTGGAATAATCTCTTTATTAATGCTTCTGTTCTTCGTACAAACTCGAGACTTCCCTACGCACTCAATTGCAGGGGTCCACGCACTCAGTTGTGGACTCTACACTAGGCCAATGTGCACACAGCTACAGAGCCTCTCTTCTACTCTAAGACTTCTTCGCTCTTAGTCTTAATAACCCATTACATTCATCATCGTCCTTAGTTATCATCCGTAGACTCTCTAAGACTCTCATTTTTATATAATCCCATGGTTCGTTGACCATGGGTATATCTACTAAAGCCAACACAACTTACATAAAAGAAGGGTAAAACCCTTTATGTCACTTCACTATCTACGCGCTCCGTGACCACATCTTGCGGAGACTTTATATTCTTTACAACAAAACTTTGCCTTTTTGCCCCAAAATTGACCCTAGGGGACCCTGTCCCAACAGGCCCCCAACACAGATATCGTGACTCGCCCCTGAATCACTCTGCTAGTGCAAAGATCTTACTAGGAAGACCTCCCAGCTCTACCTGTGCCACTGCTACCTCAGCCACACTATGCGTCGTTGCCTGCTTGATCTGCTCCAACAGCTACTCTGTTACTGGTCCTGCACTATCTTCCTTTATCTTCTGTTGTGTTCTTTGTACGCTCGTCAGCTTCTTCTTAATGGTGGCAGAGATAACATAGGCCTCATCTGTACAAGGCCCCAATCTAGCCTTGAGGACCACCTCTTTCCTTTGCGCTACATACACCTATTCGAGCAACTGCTTTGCCTCATGCAGCTTGGCCAGTCGCTGTGATATAGCGACGGTGTGCATCGTCGCTCTTGCTTCATCATACTACTGCTGCAATTCACGGGCTTCTATATTCAACCTTTGTAGGTTAGGATCTTCCTGGAGCATCGTGACTACCTCCATGGACTTCTCCAAGAGTGCGGTGCAATTTGCCACCACGGCATCTACTGCTACGACTCCATTATTTACAACTACCTCACGATGTTCTCTGACCTCTGGTTGAGTTGAAGGTTGCAACTTCAACTCGAGCTCTGTTATCTTCAGGTTCATTCAAACTGAACCTTGGCCACTTCTATTTTTGCTTTGCACACACCTGCATCCAACTTCCTCATCTTGGCGTCCACCGACGCTTCTTCCGGGATATGTAGTTCAGAGACTGTCCTGCATGCCTTGGCCACCGCGGCTACAGTCTGCTCATTCTGCGCCTACACTTTCTTCCATGCTTCCAGTGGTGTTGTCTTCTCAATGAACATTTGTTTGTTGTTAACCTTATATTCATTGATCATGCTCACCGCACGCTGCTCCCGGGCTTGAAGCTCTGCGATCACACCTTCTTGCAGTGTGTGAAGGAACTCACTGGGAGCGCGGCCAAGTTGATGCCCACATTCTTCAAAGTGTTGACAATTGCCTTGTCAGTGGCTGCCTCCCCATTCAAAGCTCCATCAAGCAGCATGACTGCACGAAGATCCATTGACCGAACCAACTCTGCTGCTTGAGTGGTCCCCTACACCAAACTGGTTGATGTGGCATTTCTTTGTCCTGCAGCCTAGTTGTTTGGATTTGCAGCTCGTGCAGACCCGACTATATGGCGACTAGTGCTTGCTTCTGTTGCTGCTCAAACTGCTGCAACAGTTATTCTATTGTATCCCACACCTTATCGCCAATATCATCCAAGTCACCCTCTATCAGGGTAATTGGATCTAGTGATAACTTTGTATCTTTCATCATTTTGCGTAGTCCTTCCTTCTCCTGCTCCCTATACCACTTCACCTAGAAGGGAGTACTTTATTGTTGATCTCTACCGCCCTAATCTGACCGCTCTTCCTCCTCATTTTGGGGCGAAGGAGACTTCTGACTCCTTTCGGAGCTGCACTCTTCCTACTCCACCTATTTTTTTACGGTGCGCTCCATGTCTATCTGAGCCTTCTCCTCGGCCTCTTTCTTCCTCTTTTCAGCCAATAGTTGAACCTTCTGTCTGGCTGCTTGTTTTTTCTCTTTCTCCACGGACTTGCTAGTCTCAGCGGCCTCATCAGATGGAACGTGACAATCTATTGGCCAACGCTTGATGACTTCTTCAATCATGTCATCCGTGGCCTAGTAGGGTAAGTCAAACCATTTTTCGTCGGGGTCCTTGCGTGCTCGAATGTAAATATGGTGGAAGTCCACCTTGAACTCCACGTACCCCGACAACTGCTCAAACACTGTTGGTGATAACCGCAGCTTCTAGTTGACGTCCATGCGAATACTCACCTCCATCGAAACCCAGAAGACTTTGCTTTTTGTTACCCGTGCAACATCTTTTGTGGCCCAAAGAGATGCGAACTTTGCTACTTCTCATAAATCCTTCTCCACGGGAGGAAATTGGCTATCCTTTGGCAAGCCCCACACGACCAGCACTATTGAGAGAAACAACCTTGAATAGTGAAAATTCTTAATATCATTTTGCGCCTCTCTCCAGTTCGCGAGGAACTCACCACACAGATAGCGTGCCCAGTTGATTTGTACACCCTCCGCGCACTAAGCCTCCAAAGAAACTACTGGTGTCGGCACCTCGTCTATGCAGCACTTTATCATCACCTTGCTAGCCAAAATTTGCATGGAAATCTTTACTGCGGGGTCAGTAATGCTGGTAATTGAATACCCGCGCAGCTTTTTGACAAGCTTAAAATTGTCCTTCATCTTCTCAGCGAGGTAGCACTCGCTTGTCTTTCTGTCAAATGACTTGGCCAGATTCAGTTCTGAATGAGGTAGTAGCGTGATCCAATGGATCAACATATCGGTTATTGGTATCGGCTCACTCAACCATAAGCACCCGCCGTGCACCAATCGCAGCAGCTACTTGATGATTGTTAGGTTTATTGGAGCGTGGTGGTAGTGGGGCACCCATAGGAGGTTCAGTAACCCCGATTTGTTAACTCTGCAAATCCACTCCACCGGCTCCAGGGTGGTGACACCAGACTCATTGTAGAGCACCCTCCTCATGAAGGTCTTTGTTGCCAGGTGGGGGAACCTCTCGAGGTCCACAAAATCCCAATCTTCAAGCTTTAGATGTGGGATCCGCGTCAAGCGCGGACCTTCAAAGGGAAAGTTCTCTGGTAACAGGGTGTGTTGAGGAATTGTCCCTCATCTGGGTCCTTCTGTACTTTTACTTTGCCCTAGCGCAGAGAGGTATACTCCGACCTCTTTGGAATAGGGTCTACCCCCTCAATATCTATGTCTTCTATGCCTTCCTCCGCTTCTAGGACCACCACCTTTCCCTTCTCCTTCGCACTCGACTTTTCATTCCACTGCACCTGTGTAGCTACATGTTTCCTTGGTGACTCATGCACCGGTATCGATTGCTTTTGCTTATCCTTTTTCGGCTTAGCAACCTCTCTTGTTAGCGTACGCTTCGGGCTAAGCGACCTCGGTACCATAGGCACTATTGGTGGTACCTCCATACTCACCATCTCAGGGGCATCTCCCTCAAAGGCAATAGTCTCTCCAGCTTGCAATTTTTGCAGGACCCAATCCTAACATGATGTCGCGGATAAGCTTGTGGTCTGACTGGGAATACTGAGCGAACATAGGGCTTGTGAGAAAATCCTCAAAGAACTCACAGTTCATGCGCAATAGACAACACAACTCAGAAATTCTCAGAATGCAAAGTGTTTCTTTTTGTATGGCCACTTGTAATTTATAGGTGAATTCAAATTCAAATTCGACCATTCCCCCCAAAATTCGTCCATAAATGCGAGATTGGTGGAAGATTTCCAAATATTTCACACTTAATTTTAGCCTTAAATTCCTTATATGTCAGCTACCCACTCCTCTTAATGATCTTCTGGCAATCAAATCATGAACAATGATGATAACGGTCACTTTTTGGCTACCCTGCACGATCTCCCCTTCTATAGCGCAGCTCCCTTCACGCTTCTTTTGGTACTGTTACATCCTCCTGTTTCACGCAGACCCCTGATCACGTAGCTCTACAACCCGAGCAGTGTAGTTTATAGTCTCGTGCTTCCTTGCATCTACCTGGAGCACTAAGATTTTGCTACCATCATGTAGTCATCGGGTCAGAACCCTGGTATATGACTTCAATTGGCTACCATTTACCTTTCCCGGAAATGGATCTCCATTCAATTTCACAAGCTAAACTACTCCACCATCAGTAATCTCTTCGATCACATATGGCCCTAACCAATGCATCTGAAATTTTCCTGTAAATTTATCAAAATTGTTGTCATATAATAAAACTAAATCGTTTACCTTGAAGGTGCTTAGTTTGATGTGTCGATCATGCCATGCCTTTTCGCGTTCCTTATGCACCTACTAATGGAATCCAGCCAAAACTCTATCTTCCTCGAGCTTTTTCAGTTGCGCAAGCCACTCCTCTAAGGCTCCACGGTCCACCATCCCTGTAAATGTCGCTATGCATAGACTAGGCACAATATACTTCATAGGCATCACAGCCTCTACGCCATAACCAACTTAAATAGTGTCTGACCAGTAAGCTTCTTACAAGTAGTTCTATAAGCCCATAACACAGCGGGTATGCACACGTCCCAATCATTCCTCTGTGCATTGCAAACCTTTGTCAGCACATATTCTAATATCTTATTAAACTCTTCAACCATCCCATTGGCCTGAGGGTGATATAATGTACTCTTCTGATGATAAACTTGGAATTCTTCTGTGAGCGCATTGATCGTTTCATTGAGGAAGTGCGTACAGCGATCACTCATTAAAAGCTTTGGGCAACCAAACCTAGTCAACACATATTCAAGTAAGAACTTTGCATTTGTTGCCCATATATAGTCTTTCATGAGCTGCACCTCCGCCCATTTGGTCAAATACTCGGTCGCAGTGATGATGTATCGTGCACCCGTCTTCTTTCCTGGAGACTAAATTGGTCCTACGGAATCAATTGCCCATTTCTCGAATGGCTGCAAAGATACCTTCGGATTCAAAGGCAGCACATCCCTCCATGACTACATGTCAGTTCTCTGACATGCATCAGATGCCCTAGAATATTCTTCGGAGTCCTTATGCAGTGCTGGCCACCACAACCCAGCACGTAAAATCTTTTGCGTTGTTTCTTTTCCTGCATAATAGCCTCCTACAGCCCTTTAGTGAGCTTCAACTAGGATGTTGCTTCATTTTAAATCAGGCACATAGTGTCACAGTATCTCATCCAATCTCATTTTATATAAGTGACCTACAATAATAGAAAAATTTGTCATGCACACCACCAATTCCTTCTTCCGTTGATCACTGTATCCTTCTGGAGTTGTTCCTGTAGTCAAGAAATGGATAATATATGCAAAATGATTGTCTGCTACACGCACTGCAAAGAGTTGTGTGTCAAGAAGCCCCTCCTCTAAATTAGGAGGCTCCTCTCCTGTTTCAATGCGTGACAGATTATCGAGCCTTGCGTTCAATCTCCCTGGCATCACAATTACTTTGGAATCATACTCCAAAAACAACAACAATCATCAGAATATTCCCCCCGCCCAACACATGCTTGTTGACAAGGTACTTTAATGTAGAATGGTCAGTAACCATATGCATAACATCCCAATAGTCCCCTACCTTCGCAAACTTCAGTTCCACCTCTGTTCCAATGTTTACCTATCTGGTTTTCAGTGGCGCAGTGATATCTGGGTTCTCTATTTGCAGTCCCTCAACTTCACAGTAACCTTCTACCTCTGGGATATTAATGTTCCTTGGATCCTCGTCTTCCTCTTTAGCAGTCACGTTGTAGCACTGCAGCACATGGCGCAACTGGATGGTCCAATTTGCTTGAATCAAATCCAAGGGATCCTAAGCTATTCTGAATATCGTTGCCTTGACCTCCTGCAACACTTCATCGATGCACTCAAATCCATCCTCAAAGATGAATGTCATCACAAATAGCTATCTCAAAATTTCCCATTCATCAGTGTCATGGTGGAGCTCTTTTTCCAAGTACCAATTCATTGGAATTACATCCAATGTGTGACAGAACAAATGCACCCACTCCAATTGTGGCTCTACTCCATAAGCATCAATCCATTTTGCTAAGTGATCACACAGATCACTCCTCCCATCATATTTCTCTGTCAATCACACTTTTGGGTGATCAAAACGCACCCTCATCATTCTTTTGTATTCGCACCATCCATCAAAATTGTCTTTATGTGCACCCCACCATCTTGCAAGCACAGCACGCAGCGCCAAATCCAGTGCTTGGAAGCAATGCTTCTTAGGAACTTCCCTTTTAAATGCATCCAAAAATTTATCTACGTCAATTAGACCATCATAATAAGGCAAAATCCTTACCTCCGATGATACACAATGCAGCGATTTAGTCATCATGTTACAGTGCAATGTAGATACTTCGTGCAACCTATTTTTCCAATGTTCCAACTCTTCATCTAAATGTGACGCGCAAGAACTTTCACAGTCCCATGCAATGCGCCCATCTGCTGCCGGATTCACCCAATCATGGTCTTGCGCTGTTAATTTCTATATCTGGTCCAAATCATCGTCACTTTTGTAATCACTGACCGGTTTAGTATAGCATGGTCCTTCTGCAAGGTCCAAAGGTACTACTATGCGAAGTGATTTCCTTTCAAATGACATCATCTGCTTCTTCAAATTAATCACTCCATTCATGTCAATATCCCAGTCGATCCCCAGGAACGCGGGGTAGGGGTTTTTGTCATCAACAATCTCTATCACTTCAAAATCAGTCAACACACTCGCGCCTTCAATATCTACTGTCACTCCCTGAAATCTTCCCATGGGGATAATCTTTTGTTGATTCGCCATCCTCAACTGAATCAGAGACCACTATAGTGCAGGCCTCCCCATTCTCTCCCATGTATGTTTACGTAAAACATTGGCATCAGACCCAAGATCTAGAATAACTTGGTCCATTTCATATTCGCCTATTTGCGCGGTGAGCCTCATCTCACGCCCTGTTCTTGCCTTATGCTTACAAATTTTTCTGACCACGCATGGTCCCTCTGGAGCATTTTCTTTACCAGCACATTTATTTATCAACTCCTATAATCCTTTCACGGCCTTTCTATCGTGTAGCAACTTCATACAGGTCTCCAAAAATGTAGTAAGCATGGATGGGTCCATTTCCTCAGATAGCTTATCCTAACTTCCTGAGGTAGAAACCTCAGCAAAGCTTTTCTTTGCTTCCATGAAGGTTTTTTTCGCGCGCTTTAAATCAAACTCAACCTTCTTTTCTGGAGCCTTGCGGAACCATTCACTTTCTTCAGGCTGCTTTCCCTTGTCCTTTCTAGTCGTCATTCCACTTCGCAACACAATATTCACAGTAGGATCCTCTTCGCGGGGTTCAACCCTCATCATCTGTAGGTTCTCGATAGGTTGTTGAGGCTGCATCCCCTTTTCACGCATCTTAGCTATTAATACAGGGTAGTATTCTATCGCGTGGTCAAACTGAGTACAGTATCGTCACGACAGGCGCGTTGGGTTCGTACACTCTCCTGCATAGTGTCCTAGCCCTCCACAATTGTAGCAAATAACTTGTCCCTGACCTCTTGCAGTTCCTCCTCCACCTCGGCCTCGTCTGCACCCTTGATATCCTCCTCACACTCCCCCAGTGCCTTGATTTAGAGGCCGAGTTTCTATCTGCATCCGCTTTGCAAGCATTCTCTCCACCATCAGCTCATAGCTACTTACGCTCATCGTCACCCACTAATTTGCAGAAGTTATTGAAGAGTTGTTGCGGTGTCTATACATATTTTTGCAGCACATGACAATTGTCTATCACATGTTTTCCAGCTACCTGACAAATAGCACACCACAGTGCGGGCCCCGTACTTTGCCTGGCTTGAGCTTCCGGCCTCATAGACATCGACCCTCCTCCTGCAACATAATTCGTGAATACAGGGTAATGATCCTTATCATGCCCCTGACTCGTACATTTCAAACACAACACTTCTTTATGCACCTCTGGCCGAGCCGCTCTATCTTTCATCAAACTTTGGAACTCTAGGCAAAGATTTTGCAACTCTGCATGAATTTGTTGAACTCCCAAAGCAGCATATTGAATTGGTGTCTCATGCAACCTCATCGCAATCTTCAGGGCTTCTTCCTAGGTCCCAATCTTTTGTTGTGATAAAGAAACCCTTAAATGAGGCAATAGCGAAGCCACAAACCATTCATGGTGTTGCCCATCCGTAATATTCATGTTAGCTTCGTGGATCTTGCATTTCAATCTCTGATCCATCTCCCAGGGTGTCTTTCCCAGCTTCATCATGATTTCCTTGAATCCAATGATTGATTGTGCTTCAGACTTGGGCCTACTGAATTCATTATTCAGCGCAGTCTGAATGTCTGCTAACACAGTCGTTAGGTTATTAGTAAAGTACTTAATGTACCGTGTTAGTGCGTGATCCTGTAAAGTAGTAACCAACGTTGCTTTCCTCGTTTGATCATCTGTAATGCTCTGGGTTGTCCATACATCCTTCGTAATGAACCAAAACTGGTCAGGGTCCTCATTTCCCAGGCCCTTGAAAATGGTCAACTTCACTACATTCACCATATTGAACGGTGGCAGAGGTGGTGGTGGTGTGGGCGAAGGTGTATGTTGTGGAGGTGAAGATGGAGATCGTGTGGGCGGATGGGGTATTTGCAGGAACCCTTTCCTTATTAACTAGATGGTGTTATGTGTAGAAGCCTGTGTTGCTCCTTCATCGTCACTCAAAGGAGGCTCAATCAGCGGGTTATATTTAGGGCTTGTTCTCCCTCTATCCCTGAATAACTTTCCACTTCACGTAGCTCTGAACATCAAGGTAATTACACAACTCGATTTTCACACGAGAGAATTTTAATCCAAGTATTCAAAGATCTTAAATACTTACCTCGGGGTCCCTTGAAGAAGCGTCACTCTACTTCACTGTAGTTGACCAAGGTATCAACCGCGAACTCTATCACAAACCCTCCGATGACACAATCAAGCCAATTATCGATAGCGCACGCAATCTTATCTTCAGAGGCATCAATCTCTGCGCTAACTTCGGGGTCCACACTATTGCACTGTCAAGCCTCCACCTTCCCTGGTTGTCTGCCAATTTAGCGATCCACTCGTATAGCTCGATCAAGAAGGAACATAAGAAGATACCTGTCCAACCATTGTTCTTTCGTCAATCGCGGATTCCTTTTTTCTTCCGCCTTGAATTCGTGGATCTTTCTATCCAACCATTCCTTAATTTCTTTCTTTGTGGGATTCCAATGATGCGACATCACACATCTCTTTATGCAGATCCCGGTCCCAGCAATGGAGCCATTTGTTGGCTTAGTGGGTCCTGAACCAGGTTCAGAGTTAATTTTTCCAAACAAATCCCTACACTACTGGCCCTTTTGGCATCAACCCGCGGAGCGCGGACTGAAGTCTCACTCGAAGCAGTATGGGGGGATGCTAGAACCAAGTTCCAACACCTAGAGATGATTGTGATGTTGTTTTGTGCCCTAAACCTACCTTCATGCAGATCGATAAGCCTCTAAGGCTTATCGATATAACTTCCTTTAACTGACCTCTAGACCTTCGCGAAGGTCTACGACTGTCTTTCGTGGACCCTAAACAGGTTAATCAACCACTTACGCACCTCTATAATTACTTCTAACCATGCATTTACCGTCATCGTCTTTAGTGTTCAATAACTTTAGCATGCAACAAGATATTATTCGTGTAAACAGTTATTATTACTTGCGTTCATATGATAATGTAAATAATGTAAAATCACAGATCAATACAACTTAGTTCATAAGCCCATCATTCACCTTAACATAATAGTGCTTTCATTATGTTGACATGGCTAATGTGCACAACGCCAACGAGGGGAGCTAACCTGATTGCAAGCCCCAATTAGACCTGCTTTCGTTTTCAATGGCCAACTCCGACGGGTTTTAAGGGACCCCGTAAACTGTTTGAACGTGTCGAAAGATTGCTTCCGGGAGGAAGACTTCAGTTAAATCAACAAAGATAAAATAGCTAACCTCTATGCATTAAATCCTATCTATCCTACTTCTAACTACTCTAATCTAGTCCTAGCTAATATAATCTATCTTGCAAGAGCATGATACAGAGGTTTAAACATCATATATATGTTCAACAAGAGTGTGATAAAGAAGGTTAAACATCATGCATAGATTCAAGTCCAAATGAATCAATCATTGAATTCACAGCTGGACAAGACTGTATTAAAGCTCAATTGCAATCCAATCACTCATATAGGAATCCACATTCTTCTATGGAATAAAACTGCAACTGATGTTTAATGTCGTTTCAAATCAGAGACCATTCACAAGTTAACCATGAAACTGAATCACATTCAATTTAACAAGACTAATAGTGAACTCTAAGTCATCAATATGCATAAATATAAATCACATTTACATTCATGCCAGTAACAACACTCTGATCCAAAACAATACAATGAGTCTAAAACTAATGGCTCCTTCTTCGCTCAAAAACAATCCTCCTCATTCCCAATAAAGCAACATTGTTCTTCTCGAAAATCAAAAAGCCATCTCCCCTCTTCGGAGGTAATATTTATGCTAAAAGCCTCTCACTCTCGATCTTCCCCACCTCTTCACCTTCCCTCTCCTTCCTTCATTATGCCAATCAGAAGGAACAGGTGAAAACAGTTGGTGTCACTGTTGACACGTAAAGGGCATTTCTTGTCATTAGGGCGCTTCATTTCCTAGGCACTAAATGGTTATTGATTAAAGAGGATGATTGTGTGTCATGTTCATGATGCGATCTGGAGTGGTTTCATCTTTGGAACACGCAAGCTACACCTAGAAACCAACTAAAAATGTCAAAGGCCCGCTCTTTTGACAGGACGCTTATGCATATAAGGGTTTGCGAGATCCACTTGTGCATTTGTTACTCCTAGCCTGCAAAAATAAGAGACACTAGTCACACTTATGAAAATAAAACAAAAATGCTTTAAAACATAATTATTGCCTCTGTTGAACATTTATCACATTAAACGTAAAATAATCGTCTCCTGATTTCAAGCTTTATGCATAGATTAAGCCTAGCAAGCCAAACTCATTTTATACTGAAAACTGCCGCAAAACATAGCCAAATCCAAATTGTAGACCTAAAAATTTATGTGCTCGGCTTTGTAATCATCGGCGGGTCTGGGAGGTTGTGGTGCGCTATATGTGTATGTACTGGATCTTGCCGATAGTGATAAGTGATTGATCCCGGACCCAAAACATATATATACCGCGGCTAATAAACCATTGGGTCCGGAGTATAGGGGAGTGCCACATATATAAAAGCCTCGAGACCCCATCGATCACGATATGCGTTATGGGAGGCGGACCCAAAAACACATATATGTTAGGTTCATAAATCCCTTCGGGTCAATAATTTTACCATTCCCTTTGGAAAACCCCGACTTTAATGTTTCATCGCAAAACACATGGATAAATGGGAAAACCAACGTATGGCCGTTGGGACAGATTTGAAAATTAATATGCCCGACTTTATAATCATCGGCAGGTCTGGCTTCGGCCTCTTTGGTAACTGAATGACCCCGGGATCCGCTGATATACGATGAGCGATTAAGAACCGGACCCGATAATGTATATAGTGCAGTTCATAGTGCCGTCGGGTCCGGAGGCTAAGGGCACGCCATATATATGTATGGACCTTGGACTTAGGCTAATTGCGATATGTGAAGGGCTTTCGGGCCCGATCTATATATATATCTAGATCTAGATATATATATATTGTGGTTAGATATGGCCTTCAAGTCTGGAACACCTCTGCACCTCTTTTGTATAGCTTTGGGGCTTGGCCGATTAGTGATGTGCGAAAGGAAGGATGATTTATGCATTTTGAGCATTTCCGCTATGCAAGGCCATGACGGGAATAACGATGTGATGGGGGTTTTGTGAGTTTAAACAAGCAAATGATTATAATAAGGGTGGGGGTGATGGTTTGTGCAGCACAAATGTGCCATGCATGTTTGTAAAGATTGAAATGTCTTGATGAAGGGATTGAATAAAGGGCCAGGCTAAGTCATGAATGACTCATGCAGCAAGGATTTATTCAATGGCTTAGCCATCAAGCATTGAAATTTGACCTAGCAAGGATTTAACATCCGTGTGGCAAAACAAATCATTTCGAAAAATGAAAGATCACATTTCTAAGGGACCCATTAAAAATTTGCTATCAGAGCATGTTTTTATAGGGTGGTAGTTGTGGCCACAACAAATGGCGAACCGCTGGGTGAACCAATTATCTCTGCCTCCAAATAGCCTTTAGATCAATAGAACATTAGGATGTTAAAATAAACTTGAAATGCAAACTATATAGATGGACAGGCATGGGTTCCACTTAAACATTATTGCTGATATGATTTTCACAGGCATTCTCCAAAGGCAGTATTATGGGGTTTATTCACCTTCCTCTACCTGTTTCCCACTTTCAAAAATCCCTTTGGGGTCATCACTAGTCTGTCCATACCTGTTTAGGTGTGTACCTTAGCTCTTTATTCCTCATCAAGCTTGATGTAGACATGTTTTTCTTGCACTTTATATGAGAATTGCAGTGCTATATTTATTGATTGAATGGGGCGCAGTCATGGATCATGCCATATTTTTAAACCGCTTAAGCAAGGTTGGGCTTGTTGTTTCAATCAGTACTCTGAGCCCAACAATAGTCCTTACTCTAACTAGCTTCCCAAACAACATGTCCTTCCAAATTGGCACAAGGACTTGACATTTCATTTTTTTTTTAGATAAGTCCTTCCAGTTTTAGGCACAAGGACTAGAGCATAGTTAGATTTGCCACAGGGTATGAGACAATGAGCTTAGCCCATGAAAGGAGGTTTACTTGTGAGTAACAGGTATTGGACCATTTAATGTGGTGGATGGGACCAATAGAGAATGACTGTAAACCTTACAAGCAATTATAGGCTAGGTCTGAGTGGGGTTTATTCAAAATGCAGCGTTCCTCCATGCCAGTCTAGTTGTAGTTACACATTTTTAGTTCTATAAAGATGCCCCTACATGCTCCATATATCAACATACCTCACATAGTTCCCAACAAATGCTAATGAGGGGTTTGGTTTGCATTCTACTGCTCATTCTCAAGAGCTCATGGGTTGATAGAAAGTTTGTTTGGTTTGCATTCCACTGCTAATTCTCAAGTGCTCATGGGCTGATAGAAAGTTTGTTTGGTTTGCAGGGAAATGATGGATTCAAGAATAGCAGAATCATCAGCAAGTTAATGGGGAAGGGAAAGGCCGAGAGTAGTGAATGAGGAAATCTGAATAGAACGAGACTAGAGGACTAAATTAGCTGGCTGAAAAGGAATGTCATTCAAAATAGCAGGAGAATGGACTTAGCAAAAAACAAAGGAAAGGACAAAAATACAACTAAACTAATAGAAAAAATGAAATGAACTCTAACCTACTCAGGAGGCAACCACCAATGAGGTGGCTACTAGAAGTATCTCTTCGGATGTTGGCCATTAACAGGGAGCTTTTCAGTCTCCCCCTATAATGTTTCCAACCTATAAGTCCCTTTACCAATCTTTTCAACGACTTGGAATGGGCCCAACCATAGGTGTTGGAATTTTGTGTGTTTACCCTTTGGCTCACTCAGCTTGTCCCATTTCAGAACTAGTTCCCCCACTTGGAAATCTTTATCTCCCGCCAGATGATGATCAAACCATCTTTTTACAATCATTTGGTGGTTTTTGAATTTAATTCTGTCTCTATCCCTTAGTTCCTCCAACTTCATCAGTAGGTCAATCCTTTCTTGAAGTGGGGTTGAAGGGCTTCCTCTTGAACCTTGGGAGAGTTGTATTAATGGAAGGGCAACGTTTGGGGGCAAGATGGCTTCCTGTCCATAGACTAGGAAGTATGGAGAGTTTCCTAAGGCCACTTTATGGGTGACCCTATCGGCCCAAAGGGAATTTGTGAAAGCGTTGTTCTAGTTCCTCTAGTTATCAGCGACTGTCTTGTAGATTATGCAGATAAGGTTCTTATTGGAAGACTCTGCAACTCCATTTCCCTGGGGATAATAGTTTGATGCATATTTTCTTTGGATTGACTTATCAATGGAAAACTTAGTCAGTATTAGAGATGAAAAATAAGAACCGTTATCAAAGATAAGAGCGTCAGGGATGCCATACCTGTTGATAATGAATTTCTCAATGAATGATATTACCTCATCTTTACTTTCGTTTATAAGTTTTTCATGCTCCTTTTTGTTAATGATTGTGTTTCTGGGTGTTCTTTTGCAATGCAGGAACTCCAGGATTTGATTATCACCTTCGAACACTTGCCAATTTGAGAAGTTATCAGTTACAGATGATCTGAAATTCAATTCAACATGAAATTTATTCCTATTTAATCTAAGATTAGGCAAAAGTTTCATAGCCATAGCAACCATCAGATCGGCATTGTGGTTGTACTTTTGAGGTATGTATGTGACATTGAAAGAATCAAAATTTCCAATTAAACTCCACACCTCATGTTGGTACCTCACCAAGTGTGGTGAACTATATTGTATCCTTTTCTTTACTTGGTTCACCATTATCTGTGGGTCATCAAAAACTCTGAAATTTTTTACATTCCCGTCAATGGATTTTCTCATGCCTTTCGGAAAGCCTTCATGTTTTGCTATGTTACTGGTGCGTGCACATTCCAACTGGCTGGCCATCAGGCGTTGGTTCCCTAGTGGGTCAATGAAAATTTTTTCAGCATCTGCACCTTCAAGGCAGTTAGAGCTATTAAAATAGAGTGCCCAAAATGTATAATCTAATGATACATCAATTGAACTATTATCTATGAAATTAATCCTATCATCTACTATAGTACAAGATAGCTCATCAATTGGATTATGGGGGTGATTGATTCTTTCTTCCAACTATGTGTTTGTCAAGATCTCCTCAGTTGTTTTTGCAGGGCATTCTCCGAAACAGGTTTCCGTGGCATAAACATCGAAACTATAATTCCCAAGAATAGATCTAGAGAACATTACAGGTTCATTAGGGCTATTCAGTTTCGTTACCACATATTTCATATATCTTTCCCGATCCACTCTAAGCATATCACCTTTGTCCCTCTGAGGCAACAAAAGATGGAACCAATTGGTTGAGAAATATCCATTTAGATTTGATGACCAGTCCCTACTAAGCAGCATTCCATAAGCCTCGGATACATCCACTACCACTACATCAATGAATTGAGTGTATTGAGGTTTGGCAACCATCTGAATCAACACATATTTTAGCTCCCTAATAAATCTCACATTCGTTTTGTCCAACTGCACAATTCGAGTTTCAGTTTTATTGAGTATTGCTTGAAGTCTCTTGGCAACAGTGTAAGGCATACAGTGGATGAGGCGCCAGATTCTACCAAGCAATTGTGCACATTCATGTTGAAGATTTAAAAAGTGATAAGGAAGGGTGGAGTTATCGATTTTGATTTCCTCCCTATCATGGCTGCACTAACATCTTGGGTCTTTCGAGTCATTTTAGACAGAGTGGCTTCCATGGCTAATGATATTTGGGCTGCGCTAGAGGTACTGACAGGTCTGGCCACTGGCTTCCTGGTTTGGCTGCTTGGGGTAGTGGGGGTTTTGCAGCTCCGCTCATTCATGGCTTTCAGCAGCAAATCTCGCTGCTGCGTTAATTTTAACAAGTCAAAATATGTGATATTAGCCCTAGACTTCTTGAGATCATCTACAATATTGTAGTAAATGTAATAAATAGGATAGGGCAGGGTAAACATACCAGTTTGGCTATTCTTAAATTGGATTTTTCCATCTTTGAGTCGCCTTAGTTATAGTGGGAAATGTCTTATCCTTTTCTGGATGGTTTACAACTAGGGTATTCCTAGAATCACTACTAGATCTATCTTTTCCATCAAAAACTTCGGGAGCGGATGTTTTCACAGGGCAAGCATCTTGCTTGGTCTAGTCTATGGTTTTTATTGCACCTGGGAGCATCCCTTTACTTCGTGTGTGGATTTCATTAGCGTT
Organism: Pinus taeda; assembly: GCA_000404065.3. Lineage (NCBI taxonomy): Eukaryota > Viridiplantae > Streptophyta > Pinopsida > Pinales > Pinaceae > Pinus > Pinus taeda. The sequence goes on along the minus strand of APFE031664280.1, from coordinate 115,432 downwards.
GATTTCTGCAGTGTTATCTCCCTCGTCATAGTTCTCATTACTATGGAAATCCCACAGCACATTAATCTGGGTTTCCTCTTCCAAGGGTTCTTCTACTTGGTATTCCTCCTCATCTCCTTGTTCTGGTTCGAGTTCTAATATAGGTTCTTCTTTTTTAAGGAGCGATCCAATAAGATCCAACTCTTTTGTGTTTAAAGCCCCTTCATTAGGTGGAGCAGCCAATGAAAATTGACCATGACCACCTTCTATTTTCTTATGATAGAAAGGCTTGAAGGGCTTTCTGTTGTTATAGTCTCCTCCATTACCACTAGTACTCTCTCCATGATTTCTTTTCATATCAATGACTATGTTCGTTAGTTTCTTACTGATCCTATACAACCCTTCTACATCCATGGTGTCCTTTTCTTTAGTTTCAGCCCCTTTTTTTCAGTTCCATTACTCTTCTTGGATGTCTGAGAGGCTTTCGTTTCTCCAGTTGTAGGGTGGCATGTTGTAAAACTGATCATTTCATTCTCGACCTTTACTGCTTCATCGATAGCACCTTGTAAGGTTTACACATTACTCCTTTTAACCCACATCGTTGTAGGGACAGGGAGAGCAGAGACATAGAATTCTATGAGCACTTCCTCAGTAGGTCTAGCGGTGGCTAGGATTCTATTGAATAAGGTGTTGAATCGGATATTAAAATCCTTAACCTTCTCCTTGGTTTCCATTTTCAGTCGGGATAATTCTAAAACTAAGGCCGCAGGTGTTTTGTCATCACCAAACTTGTCTAAAAAGGCCTGCTGAAAAGCATCCCAAGAGGTGATTGACCCTATTCTCAAGCTGAAATACCATGTGGAGGCTACACCAGTCAAAGTAAACGAGAACAGGTAACACACCGCATCTTCATCGGCGACCCCCAATCTACGCAAGGCTAGGAAGAAAGAGCGAATATGGTTATCAGTGGTATCTCCCCGCTCAAGGTCGAAATTAGGTAACTCTCTTTCTGCATTTTTGGGTAAGGGATGCTGCTACCTGAGTACCGCTACAATATCCTGTGCGAGCCAGGGAGGGAGTGCTCCTGGAGGAGGCGGGGGTCGATTCCCACCCGGAGGAGGAGGTGGAGGTTGATTCCCACCGGGAGGAGGAATGTTGGCCATATTATGGGCAAGGAAGTTTTGGTCGGAGTCTTCTCCGCTAGGATTTTCAAAATCAAGCGAGCAGTTACCTTTAGAAGGGGAATCCTCGGGAATTTCTTCCCAAGGATTGTCGATACTTTGCAAGGATTCTAGCACAATATCTTCAAGATAAATGGTTTCTGATGTATCTTCGCTCAGGGTAAAGATCCTTGGCTTTCTCTTAGTTGTCGGAGGTAAAGAGTGAAAGATGGGAAGTTGAGAGAGGGAACGAGCGTAAGCCCGAGTAACCGCTCTGACAGTTTGTTCCTGAGTGATAGGATATTACCACAGTCTGTCTTCCTTGGGTGACCCAGAAATAGGACTTAGAGGGGTCTTTGTTTCTTCAAGATGAGGCTCTTTCAAATGTGTGGTAGGATCTCTCCAACCTTTACGGTCCATACATTAATCCTTTTGAATCCATGCGTGGCACTTATAGATGAAATTTTAAAAAGCTGGAGAGGGCGGTTCAAACCCTCCTTCTAGCACCAATTTGTTAACATGGCTAATGTGCACAATGCAAATGAGGGGAGCTAACTCAATCGCAAGCCCCAATTAGACCTGCTTTCGTTTGGAATGGCTAACTCCAACGGGTTTTAAGGGACCCCGTAAACTGTTTGAACATGTCGAAAGGTTTCTTCTAGGAGGAAGACTTCAGTTAAATCAACAAAGATAAAACAGCTAACCTCTATGTATTAAATCCTATCTATCCTACTTATAACTACTCTAATCTAGTCCTAGCTACTCTAATCTATCCTGCAAGAGCATGATACAAAGGTTTAAACATCATATATATGTTTAGCAGGAGCACTATAAAGAAGGTTAAACATCATGCATAGATTCAAGTCCAAATGAATCAATCATTGAATTCACAGCTAGACAAGACTATATTAAAGCTAAATTGCAATCCAATCACTCATATAGGAATCCACATTCTTCTATGGAATTAAAACTGCAACTGATGTTTAATCTAGTTTCAAATCAGAGACCATTCACAAGTTAACCATGAAACTGAATCACATTCAATTTAACAAGACTAATAGTGAACTCTAAGTCATCCATATGCATAAATATAAATCACATTTACATTCATGCCAGTAATAACACTCTGATCCAAAACAATACAATGAGTCTAAAACTAATGGCTCCTTCTTCCCTAAAAAACAGTCCTCCTCATTCCCAATAAAGCAACATTGTTCTTCTTGAAAATAAAAAAGCCATCTCCCCACTTCAGAGGTAATATTTATGCTAAAAGCCTCTCACTCTCGGTCTTCCCCACCTCTTCGCCTTCCCTCTCCTTCCTTCATTATGCCAATCAAAAGGAACAGGTGAAAATAGTCGGTGTCACTATTGACACGTAAAGGGAATTTCTTGTCATTAGGGCGCTTCATTTCCTGGGCACTAACTGGTTATTGATTAAAGAAGATGACTATGTGTCGTGTTCATGATGCGATCTAGAGCAATTTCATCTTCAGAACATGCAAGCTACACTTGGAAACCAACTGAAAATGTCAAAGGCCGGCTCTTTCGACAGAAAACCTTTGCATATAAGCGTTTTCGGGATCCAGTTGTGCATTTGTTACTCCTGGCCTGCAGAAATAAGAGACACCAGTCACACTTATGAAAATACAACAAAAATGCTTTAAAACATAAGTATTGCCTCTGTTGAACGTTTATCACATTAAATGCAAAATAATCAGCCTCTGTTTTCTAGCTCTATGCATAGATTAAGCGTAGCAAGCCGAACTCGGTTTATACTGAAAACTACTGCAAAACACACAGTCGAATCCAAATTGCAGACCTCAAAATTTATGTGCTTGGCTTTGTATTCATCGACTGGTCCGAGAGGTTGTGGTGCGCTATATGTGTATGTACCGAATCTTGCCGATAGCAATAAGCGATTGAACCCGGACCCGAAACATGTATATACCGCGGTTAATAAACCATTGGGTCTAGAGTATAGGGGGGCGCCACATATATAAAAGACCCGGGACCCCACCAATCACCATATGATATATGGGAGGTGGACCCGAAAACACATATACATTAGGTTCATAAATCCCTTTGGGTCCGCAATGTTACCATTCCCTTTGGAAAACCCCGACTTTAATTTTTCATTGCATTTTTTAATTGGGAGGATGATTTATGCATTTTGAGAATTTCCGCTATGAAAGGCCATGAGGGGAATAACGATGTGATGGGGGTTTTGTGAGTTTAAACAAGCAAATGATTATAATATGGGTGGGCGTGATGGTTTGTGCGGGCACAAATGTTCCATGCATGTTTGTAAAGATTGAAAGGTCTCGATGAAGGGATTTAATAAAGGGCCAGGTTAAGTCATGAATGACCCATGCAGCAGGGGTTTATTCAATGCCTTAGCCATCGGGAATTGAAATTTGACCCTGCAAGGATTTAACATCCGTGTGGCAAAACAAATCATTCTCAAAAATGAAAGATCACATTTCTAGGGGACCCATTAAAAATTTGCTATCAGATCATGTTTTTATAGGGTGTTAGTTGTGGCCACAACACATTCATAACATAAATAAATAGACAAAACACAAGAATTTTTGGAATAATCTCTTTAATAATGCTTATGTTCTTCTTACAGACTCGAGACCTCCCTGCACACTCAGCTGCAAGGGTCCGCGCACTCAACTGCGGACTCTCCTCTAGGCCTCTACGCACATAGCTACAAAGCCTCTTCTACTCTAAGACTTCTTTGCTCTTACTCTTAATGACCCATTACATTCATCTTCCTCCTTAGTTATCATCCTTAGACTCTCTAAGACTCTCCTTTTTATACAATCCCATGGTCCACGAACCATGGGTATATCTATTAAAGCCAACACAACTTACGTAAAAGAAGGGTAAAACTCTTTATGACAGTTCACTATCTACGCGCTCCGCGACCACATCTTGTGGAGACTTTACACTATTTACATCAAAACTTGGGATTTTTTCCCCAAAATTTGGGCTTTTGCCCCAAAATTGACCCTAGGGGACCCTGTCCCAACAAGGATCTCGCGGGGGATGCATTAAGAGAAAAAAAAATATTGATAAGATTAGGAAAATCCATTTGCAAGTACAAGAGACATTGAAGGAGCGATTGGAAAAGCACAACGTTGGGCATCATCAACACATAACAAAGAAGTGTCATAAACATAATAAATGCTACTTAATTAGCTAGTGACATACATGTTTGATCAAAATGACATGTCCATTAGTGAAAAGGAACCTCACCTAAATATTTATAATGGGGCCCGACATTATGATATTCATCATTCTATCAACACATTTATACAAATTACAAATACATTTTGTCTTAAAATACAAAGAGGAACTATTTGCTACATTGGTACCAGACCTTCATGGGCAACCACATACAACAATTTTATCCCACAATGATTCTATACTTTCATAGATTGTACCCATCATATTGTTTATCATTGTTGTGTTTTTCGTTATGAAACCTTGTGCTACATCGATCCGACTAGCCATCCACACTCATCTATGTTCGTTGTTGTCATATTTTTCCATGTTTTCTACTGAGCGACCTTATCCATTGTGTCCATTTTTCCCTCCACCCATCTTCTTCGCATGACCCAATATGTCAACCACCTACTTTGACTCCCCACTAACACCGTCGCCTCACTATATTGTCCCCACGATATCGTACAATGTTGCCACTATCTCCCTCCCAACCCCACTCCTTTGCATATATTTTTTTGGTTTTGTTAATTAGTTGAGCTAACAAACTCATACGCACAAAACTTTACGTCACCCAATTTAATTATCTCTAAAAGTTTAATTTATATTAAGTCATAAAAATAAAACGAAAATAAAGTTGCTTTAATAAATATTTACTTAGCATATATTATAAAGATATCATAACTCCCTTTAAAAATAAAAAATAAAATAAAAATAAAAGATGGAATCAAGTAAGAAGAAATTAAGAAATACTTGCAGGCATTAATTATTATAAGGATGAGGTCAACACCATGAAAGACCATCTCGTGAATGTTGAAAATCAACAAAAAGAATTCGAAGAAGAAAAAAAAGAGTTAATGGAAAAAATTAATAAAATAATGAGACAAAATTGACAAATTGATATAGAATTCCCAAGAATCGATGGAAAACGACTTTAAGAGTGAGAAAGAATGGCAAGGATACTTAACTTCCAAGGCGAAAGAATTGACTAGATAACTAAGAGGATAGATGTTTTAATTGCAAAACTCTTAGCCTACTAAAAATCAACATAAAATCCACAATCACAAAATACAAGTGAGCAAGAACATTAAGAAGGACATGAAGTAGTTTTTTTCAGTCATAAGTATCACACAAGAGTCCTAGATAGATATTATCAATGGAGTAAAAAGGAATTATTGAAATATGATGGCAAAGACCAAAAAGGCACAATCATCGAGGTCAAAAAAATGGTAGGAAAATTTTCCATAATTCACTAAGGAAGATGAAATTGGCAATGGAATTCAGATATTAAGAGTATAACAATTGTAGATATTATGAAGATCAATAGTCATCATGATGGAGGATGGCACTAAGATGCAAAGGAGAGTACGGCTGACCCGTCGTGGCTGCAGTATCGTGCTGCAGTTGGCAGACCTAGACATATCCACGTAGCTCGCAAGGCCTGGGGTTACTATTTTCACCTTAATCTAGCTTTACCACTCTAGAAACAAGTTTACTATGTTACTGCGTCATTTCTACCACCTCCGCTCCACACCCTACGTCTAGGCTCAAATCTCTTCGTTCCTTTTACCCTGCAGTTTTCTTAGCGGTTACAGGTAGCTGGTGTTTTCAAGCCCCCGACAGCTATGGACCTCGATCTTATTGATTACTCGAAGGACCCACTGGCAGAGAGTGATATCTGGTTGACCCCGCATTCTTCCAAGGAAGATCGTGTTCCGTTTAGCTGCGAACTGAATGAGGCCATCGCCGATCTTCCTCTGTTCACTGGGCCTTCCATCCACCCGGTAATCTTTCCTAACGACCCCTCGACCTGGTCGTCCCTCTCCACTCCACCGCTATCACCTTCCTCGTTAGGGTTTGTATGCAGCAACTTAAATCCTAACCCCCCGGAGTCCTAGGTTGCTCTTACTCACATCCCTTCTTCCTCCGCTCACAAATCTATTTTTCCCAGCTCAACAACCCTTTCTGCCTCGGTGCCTCTGTCCTTGTCTCACCCTCCTGCTCCACCCTCTGGAAGTTTCACTAATATACCCCCCTTATCGAACGTCCTCCCACCTGCACCCTCCCCTCGACCCAAGGATCCCCCTATCTCTGGTTTAAGAACTGCTACACAGGAGATCTCATTTGCGGATGTGAGGCCTCGCAAGAAAGCTCAGTGCTTTAGGTCCAAAGTTGAAGACATCATTCTAAGGCTGGAGGAAGATATTCAGCTTGTGGATTCTATGGACATTGTTGATAGGGTCTTGGTCGAAAGGATTCGTGGACAAAACTACTCTGTAGCTTGCTTAAAATAATGGGCTTCAGAGGTTTGGGGGCATCATTTGGCAGACCTTCCCACTGTTCAGACTTTGTGAGAGGTTGGTTTGCGTTTAGGTTTACTAGGCCTAATCATACCAACTGGGTCTTATCATCATATTGGCACTTCGAACATGTGCCCGTCCTTTTGAAGTGTTGGTCACCCCTCTTTCATCCAGAATTAGAGCAGATAGGGGTCGACCCAATTTGGACCAGATTTCCAGGGTTCCCCCCTCATTTCTGGTCGAAGGAAATCTTCTGGTGCATCAGCAACTCCCTCGGCATGTATATGGATTTCGACAGATCCTATCTCTCCAATGGTAAGATGGCTTACGCCAAAATCTTGGTGCATATGGACACAAGAGGGGGGTTTCAGGAGCATACCATCATTCAATGGCGAACCTATACTAGGAAATAAATGCTGGATTATAAAGGAGTGCCCTGTAGATACTGACGTTGCCATCATGTTGGCCATGTGTTTAGGGACTGCCCGCTGAACGCCAAAGAGGGACAAAGGTCTCACGAAATCGCACAGAATATCACCACCTCTCAGGATCCCTCCCAGCATGCAAAGGAATTTGAAGAGCAGCCACCGCAAACTACAACTGAGGAAAGTAAGGAGATGGAACATGGTCCCAAGAAGAAGCAAGGAAAAGCTCCACTTCGACCACCCTCGCCTCCACTGACAAGAGCTCGGGTGGCTTCAAGGGATGCTTTCACTGCGGGTATGGAAAACACTCCTCCCTCTTTTTCCTTCTATGTATTAGATATTGTTACATCTACTTTTTCTCATACGCTTGATAATGTCTCTCCTTCCATGATTGTTCCCCTCTACTCTTCTCTCTTCCCCAGGCCTCCCTTCCCCTCCCCGGACCCTCCTGACAACCTCTCATCTACCAACCCTGCTCCATTGCACCTCCTTCCCCTATTTACTCTTCACCTCAGCCCTCCATCTCGGAGGCCCCTTCTCTCCTGCACCATGCTCTTCCCTCCTGTTCCGACCACCACTAGTCTACCTGCTCTAAGTTATGAACACCAAGTCACGATGCAGTAGGGTTTGCGGTTGTTTCCTCTCCCCACCTATCCAAGCTACCCCGGGGCCGACCTTCCTCTCTTACCAGGGCTAAAAATCAGGCAGGGGAAGAGATTGCTTTGGGTAAATAGAAAATTATTCCTTGGGGTCTTAGAGCAGAGCAAACCCTACCCCCCCCCCCCCCTCCATGAAGCTGCTCTCCTATAATTGTCGTGGGATGGCTAGTCCCGGGAAAAAACTAGCCCTGAGGTGCTTATTCTCCTCGGAAGCTGTTGACATCATTTTTCTTCAAGAAACCCTTGGACCTGTTGGCTCTATCTCCTTTCTCCTAGAATTCTAGCTCCCAGACTGGTCCTTCCAATTTCTTGATGCTACGGGTCGATCTGGAGGGGTCGCCCTAGGCATCTGTACTCGCTCCATCAAACTGATTAACATCTAGGGGGGCATTAGCTATCTAGGAGTTGACATATTCCCATCTTCCCTAGAAGCCAACTTTAGGATCATTAATGTATATGGCCCTTGGGCTGAATTCTAGAGGAAGATGCTATCTTCATCTATCCTGCAGCATGAAAAATTAATCCTTGGAGGGGACCTGAATTTCTCTATGGGTTTTGCAGAATCATTGGGTCAACAGGCCCAAGTGGACTCTCTGTCTATATTTTTCAAGAATTTGCTAGAAGATCACAACCTTATAGACATCCCTTCAGCTAAAATACAACCCACCTCGAGAAACGATAGAATGGGTGAGGTCAGCTTGGCCAGACGGCTAGATATATTTCTCATCAAAGAAGCTATGGCTAGTAGCGGCATACACATCAGACAATGGGTTGGCTCGGGGGGTTATCAGACCACAGGCCCATCTATTTGGAGATACAAGATGCAGTCAAAAAACCCAAGGCTCCCTTTAAATTTAACTCCACATGGTTAAAGGATGTCGATTATATGAAGGCAGTGGGTGACTTCTGGAAGACTCGCCCAGTGGACTCAGAGGGTAGCATAGCAGAAGGGTTTTCACACAACATGCAAGCTTTGAAATCCCTCTCAAAAGAATGGACTCAAAGGAAAAGGGAATAGGAAGAGCAACTGCTCAGAACAGCAGAGGAAGCTATCTCATATTTGGAAGAGGGCTCTAGAGGAATCATTGACTCCCAGGAACAAAAGGACAAGATGGCCTCTCTTCTACAAAAAAGATCACAAATTTTGAAGGACAGAGAAGAGAGATGGAGACTTCGAAGCCGTGCTCTTTGGCTTAGGGAAGGAGATGACAACACCAAATTTTATCACAAGCAAGCAAACGGGAGAAAGGTGATAAACACAATCTGGGAACTCAAAAACGGACAAGGACTCCCAGTAAAATCCTTCAGTGAATTGGCATCCCTGGAGAATACACACTTTAAATGCATCTACAAAGAACCTCCCATTGCTACACTGGTTGAAGTTATGAGTCTAGCACAGTTTTTCCGCAGGTTCGTGGACCAGGAGGCTGAGAAAGAACTAACAAAGGAAGTAACCCTTGAAGAGCTGGAAGCAACCCTCAAATGGCTAAAGAAGGACAAGAGCTTGGGACCGAATGGATGGACAGTGGAATTCTACAGTGCTTTCTTCGATATTCTAGGGCTGGATCTCTTATGATTCATAGAAGAATGTTGCAGAAAGGGAAGGATGTGGGAAAGCCTAAACTCTATGTTCATAGCTCTCATTCCTAAAACTGATCATCCCTTGACCTATGACAACTTTAGACCTATCTCCTTATGCAACTGCTCTACAAGATTATTGCAAAAATCATCGCAAACCACCTTAAGCATGTCCTGTCTTCGCACATTTCCCCTGAGCAGTTTGCATTTTTACAGAACAGAGAAATACATGAGGCTGTAGGCACAACTCAGGAACTCCTCCACTTTGTTCAGACCAAAAATCTCAAAGGAATGATTTTGAAAATTAACCTGTCCAAAGCTTTTGACAGAGTCAACTGCCTTTACATTCGAATCCTGTTAACCCACCTAGGTTTCCCCTTTTCCTTCATCAAGTGGATCATGTGTTGAATCACCAGTGTTTCTTACAGTGTGCTAATAAATGGCACTGCATCCCCCTTTTTTCATGTGGAAAGAGGGTTGAGGCAAGGTTGCCCCCTTCCCCTCTACTCTTTTTACTCGTTATGGAGGGCCTCAGCAGAACTCTTGGGAATCAAAATCACATATGGATGTACTTTGATCCATTTATTGTTTGTGGATTATGTGCTTGCATTCCTTAACAGAGGTATTGGAGACATCGCATCCTTCCATCGTGCACTGGGCATCTTTCTAAAAGCTACGGGTATGGTCTTGAACGAGGCAAAGTCTACCATCATTGCCACGGGCTGCTCTCAATATGAACTACAGTTTGCTCTCAGGAGATTTGCCTTTGTAGAAGCATCACTCGAAGAAGGACTGAGGTATCTTGGTTATAGGCTAAAACCACATGGTTATAGAATTGCAGATTGGACATGGCTTATAACAAAGGTCGAGAAGAGACTTAATATCTAGTATCACAATATATTTCCAGAGCAGGGAGGTTGTTCCTCATTAAAGTTATTTTGGAAGCAACATCGGTATATTGGATGTCACTGGCATGGATACCTCGAGGCATTCTGGCCCATCTACAAAACATCTATCGTTGTTTCTTATGGAAAGGGAAATAGCCCGGGAGAATATTTACTTGGGAAAACTGGGAATCTCTAGCACTACCAAAGCGATGGGGTGGATGGGGTATCAAGCGGCTGGATATATTTTCAAAAGCAATGGTAGCAAAGCTAGGATGGCAATTACTCAACAACCACAGTTTATGGACGAAGGTGGTTGTTTCTAAGTACATATTCCCCTCTAATATTGTTGATTGGATCAAACAAGATCACAGAAATTCAGCCAACATATCCATCATCTGAAAGGTTGTCATAAATACCAAGGAACTTATCCCAAATGGGTTGAGATGGAGGATCCCGTCTGGAGCACAGGTGTGGTTAGGCAAGACCCCTGGGTGGGGTGTGGCGACGTTCACAGGCTATCCGTGGAGCTGAGAACATATCTTATGGAACAAGGCATTTTGAATAGTAGTCATATTGTTGATAATGTATGCTCCTCTTATTTCCAGCAAGCCTGGAAATCAGGGCTTAGTCGCAATTTACTGCAATGTTGGCATCAGGAGTGGCGAGATTACACAAAAGCATTATCTGAGGCCCATATAAGAATAACAAAGGGGGATGATGAACTTATTTGGGAATTCACTAAACATGGAGTATACATCCCCAAGATAGGATATCAGGTGTTGATGGAACCTTATAAGCCACCAATCATGGAGCTATGGTGGAAGCATTTATGGAAGCTGAAGGCGGCCCCCTAAATGAGACTCGTATAGGCAGGTAACTATTTGTTTCTTGTTTTCAATTTGGATCTCTGTAATCTATTCAACTTAGACAGAAAATCCAGTGATGTAGGCTCCTTTTTCAGTGCTTTGGGTTCCCATTCTAGTTTATTAAATGGGTTTGAGGTTCTGTGGGACATCTTTCTAGCAGTATCGGGGTTTTCCTTCTTAGGAGTTTTGTGGGTGTTTTTGATTCAATGGTGGGTTGGCAATTTCATGATTCTTGTCTCTCAGCCGATCTTAGTATCCTCCGACAGTTTGACATAAATTTTGTATGGTCATTACTGTTTCATTTGGGCTTGGGATACCAACATTTTGAGGCTTGAAAGGTTTGCAACAGAATTCCCATGTTTTTGAATTCTTCTGGCTAATCCTAAAGTCACCTTTGGGAGGATTGGTTCATTCCCTTATGGTATTTGTTTATTTTGCAGTCTCTTTCAGCATACTCCCTTGAATTCTAACTCTAATTTTTAGACATCCTCAGTAGCAAGCCCCTTCTCTCATTGTATGTTTGCTCACAGATCTCTCCATAAGGATAACTACGATCTGCAAGATAAATTTTTCCAATCATACTACTCATAGGTGGAACACATTGATAAGATAATGTCTCTCCAACATCAAATCTCTTGCCTGATGGATGAAGTCGATGCACCTTGAGGTATAATAATGGATTATAAACTAAGCAGAGATGCTCCTACAGACCAAGACTAGTTCAAGGAGGACCCAAGCCAGCGAGACAATGATCTAAATAGGCCAACGTTGGAAAATGACTAATTTTCATGTCTAATCACTATATGTGTCTTTTTGCTCCTTTTGTAGTTTTGTAGGTATTATTTAATTGGGACTCTAGTTAGTATATTAGTGTCTTTACATGTATTGGATTTGTAGTATTTTTTTATTATCTATGGTTAGTACTAAAAATTGGTGATGTAATCCCCTGAGTATTTGTTGCAACCATGTGCAAAATTAATATCAAAAGTACTCATTTTTGTTTTAAAAAAAACTATGGGACCCGACGATGTTATTCTACACTTAGAGACCTTTCCAAAGGTATAAGAATTGTGTCAATCAGAGTTTGTATGTAACAATTACGCCTCCCGCAAATTGACCTATCGTGGTTCACCGCCATGATTTGAGGGGATGCCACAACAACCTTGTTACTCATGGAAAAAAAGTCTATCCATGTATGGACCATGATAAGACTCTAGAAGGATAAATTTTGTGACTCTATTTGAGAGTTTGAGTCAAATATGACCCTTGGCCAGCTATCGAGCTATGTTAAAAGCCATGCCATTAGGACGAATAAGGTTTCCTTTCTATGCACTCATATCTTGTTCCATAGTAGAACACCGTGATTGGGAGTGAGAGTGAGAGAGTGTAAAATAGGTATTTAGTGTTCTTTAATAGCCTAACAAGCCACAAGTCTCAAGTAACTCCATAGAGAGTGCCTTATCCCATGTACCTACATTATTTTCATACCAAACAAAAGAAAGTAGAGTAGCCTCACCCTCTAAGCGGGGTTTTCTCCCATAAGGGTTTCTCAGAGCAAATATTTGTGTTCACTGTGGTTGATGTGTGATTTTATTTTTTGTTCTGTATTTTCCACATTTTATTTAATTCATTCAGAAACAAAAAGTCAACAACCAATAAATATGGAATCTAAAGGAATCTAACCCTCATATAATAGAGTTTGGTTTATTTTATCAAATTTGTTGTGACGAACTATCCAATGGAATATCCATGGTATTTTTCAGATCATAACCATGGTTTGATACTTAGGGGATGGGGAAAATCCCTCCCACTTTTTAATCTTAGTTTACCACAATCTAAACGAATGACATTGTTGGCTAGACAAATTGATTGATGTTAAAGTGATCTTAGAGTGTGGAACAACTAAATACTTTCAAACTTGAAAACTTTCTTTCTAATTCTCTTGATAGCCCTTATTAAGTAGCCATTACTTGGAGAGCATTGACTTGATGATCAAATCCAAGTCCCTTATTACAATTGGGATTTTAATATGTTTTTCACCAAATATCTTGAACCCTTATTATAAAGTTAATACATTTGATTGGTTATTTGAATCTCTACCCAATCTTCACTCGAATGTGTCTTTCATGTTTTGTTTTGGATCAAGATTGACCCCCTTGTGCTTACAACCCCTAAATTAGTCTAAATTTTTTTAAATAATTAAGAACTATATTTAAACTCCGTTGTATTTAAGAATGAAAAAGAGGGAATTTTAAGATTTTAGCAATTTTTTAAAATGCAAAACATAATATATTTATTATTATTATTATTATAACTACAACAAAATATATATTAATATGAAGATGTTGCACCAAAGCTAGCAACAATACAAAAATTTCAGACATTTTACTAGGTCCTTTGGAAATTTTTCCTATTGTTTCACATATATGCTTAAAATACATATTGCACAAAAATACATAGATAAAATTCAAAATTGTGCATTATCTTGTGCTTCTTATTCCTCATAAGGGAGGGAACTTGGTTCCTCTATGTCCATAGTATCTTTATTTTGAAGGATAGAGTACCCCTCTACTAGCCCTAGTTGGAGTGAGAGATTGTTGGCGGCTAAGGAGAGAGTGTCTATGCATTGTGCAGCAAAAAGAGATCTAAGATGATTGCATTTCACTTCACGACTTTCAATTATTTATTGGTTTTGGAGGATGGGATGAATTGACATTGGGATTGTGTGAGGCACTACTCTACTTGAGCTCAACTAATTTATAGGATATTGCAACTAAACCATTATTAGTTGCCAAAACGATTTCTTATTTCCTTCAAAGTGCATTCTAAACCTCCTTTGTTATTGGGTTGTCCATGTTCAGTTTGTCAAATAATGTTATACCAAAACAAACCAATCTATCATTGTAGAGACAAAGATACCCACACTAAATATAATTGAATCTCAAGCAAGGAGGATATTGTTCAGACTATAGTTGAGAAACTACTGAGAAGTAAAGAAATTGAGAATCAAAGCAATATCATCAGAGATTGCTAAAACCACTAAAGTGTGTTAGGAAACCAGCGGATGCCTGGTTGAAAAAGTTGATGAATCCTACATAGAGTGCTTATATTGAAGCTAATACCTTTGATCAAGCCTAGGCAAAGACACACAACACTGCAAAACATAGCCTGTTATTACCCTTGTCACTATATGATGTATAATTTTGAGAACCAAACCCTAGAATAGTCAAGGGAATAGAATTGAAAGAACCAGATCTAAAAGTAGCAAGATAAAACCACTTGTCTAGATGAACTAGGTATGTGATGGAAACCCATTATCCTATATATCTTAAGGGATCTCAGATCATCACACTGAAAAAACATGACTTGGATAGGCTCAAGCGAGTGAGAGGGGTGGATATACCATGTATCTCTTCCCAAGCCATGATATTCCATCTGAATGAATGCCTCTGACACTGTTTGATGTGATGTTTGGTGATTATACTTAAACCTATTGATAAAGGGACTAAACAAAAGCTATTAACTCAAATTTTTATAAAACTCTAGGCTCTAAAGAGGTGGCCACTTTAGCCCAATGATTTGCTTCAATATTCAAATCTCTCTTGATATGAAAGAATGAAACTTGGTCCTAGTGGATTAAGATTTACTTGTTTCGACAAATAAGATATTGTAAGTCATTTCCTCTTATATTGGTTAAGCCCAACATTGCTTTAATTCCAATCATTGAGTCTCCTAAATAATTTCTATATTTGATGTTATCATCCTTAGTAACGTTAAGACCCCGCCATACCGTTATTTTGATTAATTATAGTATATTTAAGTTTAATCTAGTTAGATTTCAACTATTTCTAACTAAAATAAGGTGCTCTCCAATCCAATATGAAAGAGAGAACGCAATAATTTCTTATCATGTAAACATTTTAAATAGGTCAAATTACTGGTAGTTTTCAGACTCCAAATAAATGTCTCTGGAGTAGAATACCAACAATTTTAATCCCTTTATAATGTTTATTCAAAGGATTAGGGTTAGCCTGAATGGCTGCAGAATTCGAAAATCTGAAAAGTAAA
Organism: Pinus taeda; assembly: GCA_000404065.3. Classification (NCBI taxonomy): domain Eukaryota; kingdom Viridiplantae; phylum Streptophyta; class Pinopsida; order Pinales; family Pinaceae; genus Pinus; species Pinus taeda. The sequence continues at coordinate 100,282 of APFE031664280.1, read as the reverse complement.
CTCTAAGATTTGTTCTCACAAGAGTGGGCCTGTATAAGGTGAGCCTTTTACCATTTCGTTTTATTTGTCGTCTTAACTTTTCACCGTTTCAAGGGAGTATACAAACCAATCTACTCAAAATGCACTAAGCCATTAAAGTTAAATATTGTCCTCTCTGAAGGAGGCTTGAAGATAGGAATAGTTAAAAACCATTTCTTCCAGTCATACTGCAATCAATCCTTTTTTGGGAACCGGTATTTTAAACTAATTCATTCTCTATATGTAATTTTTTATGTTGCTTTTTAACTATTTTTTAAGCGTTGAGCTAGTACAGTTTTACAATTGATTAAAATTTTGGTCATGGAGCAAAATATTTTGCTCACCCGTCAAGTAAATGTCAGCTCTGCTACACATGTCGATCCTCTCGCTTTCATGCTATGCTAAAAAGAGTATAATTATCATTCCTCTTTCTTTCATGCTTTGTTCAAGATTGTGTTAAATTTATTGTCATGTTAATGAAACAATAATAGGTAAATTCTGGTTTTGTTGATGTTGATCACGTGATGCTACCGCAACGAAGGGTTGTTGTAGCGGATGATGATTTATTTTAGATACCAACGCTGAAAAATGGATATGCAATATTTAAAAAATTCTTGGTTTTACAAATTGATAGTTAGGTTTATTGAAAGAAACTAAAAGAGGAACAAATGGAGCTGCCAAGCAGCAAGTCCCTGCCATTGACAATAAAATGACAATATAATGTAGGTCATTGGTCCAGGGTAAGCTCAAAAGGTGCAACAAGATGAGAACAAAAAAATAATGTTAATTATCTACAAAAACACCAAATACAAAAGCATAGCTTGCATTCCTTAATGTACCGACGCCCTTGCAATTTTTGCGGTTATAAATGCAACTGCATATTATGTTGATCCGTACTTGATTAATGGTTCTGTAAAAAATTTTACTAGAAAGCAATGCTCTACACATAAAGGCTATATGTCAGTCTGTGCTTTTTTTGGTGCAAAGCTGCACCTGTGAGCAGCCCTTACAGTACACATATATAAGAAAGGCCTTCATCTGTCAAGTCAGGCTCGTCATGGTCATAGTAATGGGGAAATAATCAACTATATGAGTGTAGATGTCCAGCATATTGGAGACTTTGTATGGTATTTAAACACAGTCTAGATGCTTCCTATACAGATTATGCTTGCGATGTATATTCTTTATAAAAACTTAGGCATGGTGTCACTTTCAGGATTTGCGGCTACATTGCTTGTGATGGTGGGAAACCTACCACTTACAAGAAGACAAAATCACTTTCAGACGAAGACCATGGAATCAAAAGATGAACAGATGAAAGCTACATCAGAAATATTAAAAAGCATGAAAATACTCAATTTGCAAGCTTGGGAGATGAGAGATTTGGAAAAATTGGAGGATTTGAGAAAAATTGAGCATGGTTGGCTTTGAAAGTCACTTCAACTTGGAGCTACTACAACATTCATTTTTTGGGAGCGCCCACAATTATATCAACAATAAATAGGAATCCCTTTGATAGCTGGTAGAGTCCTCTCAGCATTAGAAACATTTAAAATACTTCAAGAACCTATTTATAATCATCCAATCCCCCTTTAAATACTTAAACAAGCAAAAGTGTCCCTTGATTGTGTCACTGCCTTTTTTCAAGAGCAAGAATTACAAGCAGATGCAGTTGAAAGCATCCTTAAACATTTAACTGAGTTAGCAATTGATATAAAAATGGACATTTAAACTTGGATCCTTCTTTGGAACAACCAACTCTCAAAAATATACATTTGCAAATAAGGAGAGGGATGAGAGTGGAAGTTTGTGGAAATGTTGGATCAGGTAAGTCAAGCCTTTTGTCTTGCATATTGGGAGAGATTCCAAAAATTACTAGAACTGTCAATGTCAGTGGTTTTAGCACTCCATAATTTCTTAAGGCTATAAAAGAAAATGCAAAACTAACCACAAAACCACTTTGGAAGCTGGGATCTAGCCCTTCAGCTTCAGAGAGATCTCTCTATTAGATTTAGCTTTGTTTGCTTAGTAGGATTTTAGGCTAGATGTGAAATTTCAGGGTTTGGTTCTTAAAATGGTTTGGTTGGAACAACAAGGAAAGCCATTGGGAAATGGAGTCAAAGGGGCTTAGAGTGATCAATTTGCAGAAATATCAAGCTTAAGTGTAACAAGGCAAGGTAGGCATGCTGCTAGATCTTTGTAGTTTATGAAATGGAGAAGGAAGAAAAGATTAAGAGTCACTTCAAATATAGAGCATTGTTACCTGAATTCTATATTTAAACTTTAGTGGAAAACATTGATTATTGATTTAAACCAAAACAGAGCGTGTTGAAACAAATTATGTACTTAATCTTATTAAAAAACAATAAAGAAATGAAAGACATATGAAAAGAGAGAAAAGACAAGATTACAATAAGAAGAACTTCACCACACATATGTGACACATGAATCCTGTAATAGATTTCTTGTGTTAATGCAAATGGCCACTTGAGCTCAATAAACAAATTTACAATGAATGGTAGTCTTTCTCAGTACGAGTCCCAACATCAATATTTCGAATTCTGAAGTATTTATACAAAAAACACTTTCAGACGAAGATCATGGAATCAAAATATGAACGGATGAAAGCTACGTCATAAATATTAAAACGCATGAAAATACTCAAGCTGCAAGCTTGGGAGATGAGATATTTGGAAAAAATGGAGTATTTGAGAAAAATTGAGCATGGTTGGCTTCAGAAGTCACTTCAAATTGGAGCTAGTACAACATTCATTTTTTTGGGAGCACCCACAATTATATCAACAATAAATAGGAATCCGTTTGATAGCTGGTAGAGTCCTCTCTGCATTGGAAACATTTAGAATACTTCAAGAACCTATTTATAATCATCCAATCCCCCTTTAAATACTTACACAAGCGAAAGTGTCCCTTGATCGTGTCACTGCCTTTTTTCAAGAGCAAGAATTACAAGCAGATGTAGTTGAAAGCATCCCTAAACATTTAACTGAGTTAGCAATTGATATAAAAATGGACATTTCAACTAGGATCCTTCTTTGGAACAACCAACTCTCAAAATATACATTTGCAAGTAAGGAGAGGGATGAGGGTGGCAGTTTGTGGAACTGTTGAATCAGGTAAGTCAAGCCTTTTGTCTTGTATATTGGGAGAGATTCCAAAAATGATTGGAACTGTGAATGTCAGTGGTCTTAGCACTCCGTAATTTCTTAAGGCTATAAAAGAAAATGCAAAACTAACCACAAAACCACTTTGGAAGCTGGGATCTAGCCCTTCAGCTTCAAAGAGATCTCTCTATTAGATTTAGCTTTGTTTGCTTAGTAGGATTTTAGGCTAGATGTGAAATTTTAGGGTTTGGTTCTTAAAATGGTTTGGTTGGAACAACAAGGAAAGCCATTGGGCAATGGAGTCAAAGGGGCTTAGAGTGATCAATTTGCAGAAATATCAAGCTTAAGTGTAACAGGACAAGGTAGGCATGCTGCTAGATCTTTGTAGTTTATGAAATGGAGAAGGAAGAAAAGATTAAGAGTCACTTCAAATATAAAGCATTGTTACCTGAATTCTATATTTAAACTTTAGTGGAAAACATTGATTATTGATTTAAACCAAAACAGAGCGTGTTGAAACAAATTATGTACTTAATCCTATTAAAAAACAATAAAGAAATGAAATACATATGAAAAGAGAGAAAAGACAAGATTACAATAAGAGGAACTTCACCACACATATGTGACACATGAATCCTGTAATAGATTTCTTGTGTTAATGGAAATGGCCACTTGAGCTCAGTAAACAAATTTACAATGAATGGTAGTCTTTCTCAGTACGAGTCCCAACATCAATATTTGGAATTCTGAAGTATTTATACAAAAAACACTTTTAGACAAAGATCATGGAATCAAAATATGAACGGATGAAAGCTGCGTCAGAAATATTAAAAAGCATGAAAATACTCAAGCTTCAAGCTTGGGAGATGAGATATTTGGAAAAATTGGAGGATTTGAGAAAAATTGAGCATGGTTGGCTTCAAAAGTCACTTCAAATTGGAGCTAGTACAACATTCATTTTTTGGGAGCACCCGTAATTATATCAACAATAAATAGGAATCCCTTTGATAGCTGGTAGAGTCCTCTCTGCATTGGAAACATTTAGAATACTTCAAGAACCTATTTATAATCATCCAATCCTCCTTTAAATACTTACACAAGCGACAGTGTCCCTTGATCGCGTCACTGCCTTTTTTCAAGAGCAAGAATTACAAGCAGATGTAGTTGAAAGCATCCCTAAACATTTAACTGAGTTAGCAATTGATATAAAAATGGACATTTCAACTAGGATCCTTCTTTGGAACAACCAACTCTCAAAAATATACATTTGCAAGTAAGGAGAGGGATGAGGGTGGCAGTTTGTGGAACTGTTGAATCAGGTAAGTCAAGCCTTTTGTCTTGTATATTGGGAGAGATTCCAAAAATGATTGGAACTATCAATGTCAGTGGTCTTAGCACTCCGTAATTTCTTAAGGCTATAAAAGAAAATGCAAAACTAACCACAAAACCACTTTGGAAGCTGGGATCTAGCCCTTCAGCTTTAGAGAGAGATCTCTCTATCAAATTTAGTTTTGTTTGCTTAGTAGGATTTTAGGCTAGATGTGAAATTTCAGGGTTTGGTTCTTAAAATGGTTTGGTTGGAACATTAAGGAAAGCCATTGGGCAATGGAGTCAAAGGGGCTTAGAGTGATCAATTTGCACAAATATCAAGCTTAAGTGTAATAGGGTAAGGTAGGCATGCTGCTAGATCTTTGTAGTTTATGAAATGGAGAGGGAAGAAAAGATTAAGAGTCACTTCAAATATAGAGCATTGTTACCTGAATTCTATATTTAAACTTTAGCGGAAAACACTGATTATTTATTTAAACCAGAACAAAGCGTGCTGAAACAAATTATGTACTTAATCTTATTAAAAACAATAAATAAATGAAAGACATATGAAAAGAGAGAAAATACAAGATTACAATAAGAAGAGCTTCACCACACATCTGTGACACATGAATCTTGTAATAGATTTCTTGTGTTGATGCAAATGGCCACTTGAGCTCAGTAAACAAATTTACAATGAATGGTAGTCTTTCTCAGTATGAATCCCAACATCAATACTTCGAATTCTGAAGTATTTATACAAATTCTATCTAAATATCTTGACATAAAATATCAAGATTTTTTACAAAATATCTCAAAGATTTTTTACAAAAATAGAACAAAATTATAGGAGATATGAAACTGTTATGCTACTGGCACTATCCTCGAGGGTTGTTGTTGATGACTGAGCTTGAAGAAGTGTTGTCCTGTTGTCCTGTTGTTGGAGGTGAAACTATTTTACTCTAGCAATTCATATAATTTATCCCAACACTCTTCACTTAGGATAGAAAACTTTATTAACTTCCTATAAGTCTCATCTAACTCAGTATACTTTTGAAAAGTAGGTTTGGTGAGAAATCGGTGCTTGATCTCGTGCTTGATGAACAAGTCAAACTCTATAGCTTCCAAAAAAGCCTTCCCTATGATGCTTTCTTTAATGCTTGCAAACTTTGATTTATCTTGGGCAATAGTGCATAGATTATGGTAGTAGTCCTTTAAACTGATCAGTTGGTCTCCATTTCCTATTAGTCCTCGCAGTCCTTTTGATCAAGTGCATTAAACTTTCTATGAAATTTATGGACACTAGACTCCATGTTGTGACATTTGTTTTCTAATTGCAACATCAGGTTCCTCTTAGTCAGGACCCTTCTCACCTCTAAGATTGTTTATGTTCTATTTGTAATTTCTAATTCTTCTAACTCCTCCTTGGTTTTTGAATTTAAGATCCTTATTAGTGTTGTAGCTTCTCCAAGGTTTTGTCCCAAATATGCCTTTATCTCTACAATTGCTTCCTTTGATTTCCTAATTAACTCTTGTTGTTCAAATATCATTTGAATTGAGGGCCATATTTCATTGATGGCATCATTAATCTCTATCCATATGGTCTCCTTTACTTGTGCCAAAGTCTAGGCCATGGCTGACTCACTTTCTAACTGTTCAATCTTTAGAGTGAGCCTGTGAGTTTTATGCAACTCTGCTACATAAGAATTGTGTATCTTTAGTTTCTGATCCTATAGAGTTTGTAGAAATTTTGAATAATTTAACACATATTCAATGGAGATTATCCTGATCATGTACTATTGCGGAAAACATGCACAATACATAAGCTCCTCTACGTTGATCATCAATATAGCAGCATCAATAACAATAAAACATCAAGAGCATTCACACATTAACACAGTATGTATCTCGGGGAAAGCATCTCGCTAAAAAACCCCAACTATCTGTATATTAATGATTGAGTCATGTAACATTACAAAGTACAATGCTTATCACAAGCAATCCAGTACCAGCTCCACCTGTTACACACAATACAACTCAGATCTGAATCAATCATTGGCTCAAATCTCTTCCGCTGCTTGCCTGCCTCCGCTACTCAATACCTGCACAAGAACTGATGATAATACCAAGGCAGCCATGTCTTTCCTTGGCTAAATCATGTATTTCCAAGCTACAATGTGGGCAAACTCATTGGAATAATCAATCCCCTGATTTGTGCAAGATCTGGTGCACAACTATAGTCACAACTGATAGCAATCTGATTCTCTAACACCTGTCCCTGCTGAACTGAACATGCACTGACATGCAACTGAGTTAACTGATGTATTCATTAGTTGTATTATGAGTTAATAACTTGTGAATTAATTAATAACTAATTCACCCAACTCATCTCTAGTCTATTTGCCAGTTAGACTAAATACAACCAGTTTAACGAAGCTAAACTGAACACAACTCCATCAACTGCACCTCCAGTCCACTAAACTCAACTCACTTGAGTTCTAACTGAAGTCATGCATGCAAATATTCAACTAACCCATAAGAACCACGTATTTCCTTCATGCAATTGCATGTGCCACATCCGTAGCTCGGACTGAAGTGCTCCAAGAGAATAAGATTAAGTTTATAGTCCAAATATTATTGTGAGATAATAATATTTGACTTTTCTATTTTTTGCCTGGCAGTCTAAAAATAGACTTGATCACTCACACTGTGATCACTCACACTTTCATCAAAAATAGAAGTCCATCTATTTTTCCCAACTTGATCAATCATCCATAAACAGCAACCTGCAATCCATAGACATAGACATAGTCTAAAAATAGACTTGCGCCAAAAATAGCCTGCGGGCCCACTTAGTGAAGGCGACTCCTTTCCACTAAGCTCCATCATCTTGTTGCATTCTCAACAAGCATTTCTTGTTGCACACTTTTCAACATTAATTACCCAAGTCTTCCTTAATTAGACTCTATTATTTGATTACTTAGATTAAATTCACATATAAGCATTCATATTCATAATTATCATTTGCACGCAGTAAATAAAAAAGTAAAGTAACACATAACATCAATATACAAATTCAAGAATAGATGCAAAAAATAAACTTCTTTATTAGCTTCCAAATCCAAGTACAATCTCATTTACAGACTCGACTCCACCCTGCACACTCAGCTGCAGGGGTCCGCGCACTCAGCTGTGGACTCTACTAGGCCTCTGCACACTCAGCTGCAGAGCCTCTTCCTACTACTACGACCCAATACACTTCAGTTCCACTTATATCCTCTAACCATGCCTTCGCATTTGTCTATTCCTTTCTTACTTGCCCAAAAACTATCTTTACACTTAGAGCCTTGCTCTATTTATACAATCCCATGGTCCGCGGACCATGGGTAGGCCGACACAACTTTACATTATTTTACAATTCTTAGGGCAGACAACCCTATGACTCATCCTAGACTTTAGCACTCCGCATCTGTACTTCACGAAGTATTCGCATTACATTGACCAAAACTCGAGCTTTAAGCCCCAAAACCTACTGCGAGGGATCCCATGCCCAACAGGCCCCCAACACAATCATCGTGACTCGTCCCAAGTCACTCTGATGGTGCGGCGATCTTTCCACGAAGCCCATCTAGCAAGTCTCGCGCAGCTTGGGTGTCCGCAGCACATTGTTCGATTGTCTGATGTACTTGTTGCACACATAGCTTTGAACCTTCATGAGCAGGGTCATATTCCTATCCAACCACATAAAGTTCCTACATCATTGTCGGATTCCCTTCAATGGTATTTGTAATTGTGAATGCTTCATCGATCCATGGTTGGATGTGTGATTTAAGCAGGGCTTCTTTTTGGTGCATGGCATCTAATTGGTCCTTCAGTGCCCTTGCCTGTTGTAGTCTGGCGAGTCGTTGAGTAAAGAAAATTGTCTGCACAGTGCCCCGAACACTATCGCACTCCTGCTACAACTCGCGCGCCTCAGTTTCTAGGCGTTGTAGATTCGGGTCTTCCTGTAGGTGCATAAGAATGGTTAGTGCTTGCTCCAACATCCCGGTGCAATCCTATGTTACCTGGCCAATTTGCTCCAACCCCATCTGGATAGCGCGGTTGCGCTGCTCTCTAACTTCTGGGGCATGGAGGGTTGTGTCTTCAATCGCAACTCGGGGATCTGCGGGTTCAGCTCCAACTGAACCTTTTTCGTTCCTTCTCTAGCCTCGCTGACTCTAGCCACCAATCTATGGACTCACTCTGCTGCTAGTAGCTCTGCCGGCACGGCCAACTCTGGGACGCTCCTGCATGCATCCTCTACCACCTACACCAGTCCGCGAGCCTGCACAACCATCTCATCACGCTGGAGGCTGAGTTGGTCCATGTGGATTTTCTGCTCGTTCAGCACCTGCATCGTGCGGCCTTCCCAAGCACAAAGCTCTGCAAAGACCCCATCCTGCAGTTGGTACAAAATTTCACGCGGCAAGGCGGCTAAGTTCAAGCCGATGCCTTTCATGCTGCTCATCGCAGCCCAGTCACCCTCGTTTGTTGCTGCTAGCGTGCCTTCAGGCAATACAAAAGGGTTGTCCATACGGGTGTGCAGCATATGTTTGGCCTCGGCGGTTCCTATTGCGACGTATTGAGCCATTGTACATGTTTGGGGGACTGTACTTGTAAGACTTGTAACTGCGCACTGAGTGCCCCCAACACAGTGTTTTTCTCCATCCTCAGTTCCTAGAGCACATCCTTCGTGACCTCGCAGATTGTTTCGCTGATGTCAAACAGATCACCTTCTGTGACCGTGATCGGGCTAACAACTGTCTTTGTTGCTTTTACCTTCTTCCTGCGAGTTGTTTTCTCAAGGCCACGCGGACGCTTGAGTTAGGTTGATGTAGAACCAGGGTCCGCGCATTCTTCTGCCCTGTCCACTTCCCCGGTATGTTTCCCCGTGGACATCTCATGGCCATCCTCAAGCTCTCTGGTTGGTGTTATTGTGGTTTTTGTTGTCTATGTCACTATTGTTGCATTAGCTGCCTTCTATTGTGTGGCTACTTCTTGTTCCTGGAGCCTTTTTTCAGCCATCTGTGTGATGCACAGCTTAGTGTACTTCTTTCTTTGCTAGGTTGCGGCCTTCTCCATTTTTTCCACATCAGGGGCACACCACTGCGGAGGCCATGTCTCCATTACTGCGAAGATCCAATCATCTGTTGTGATGAATGGAAGCTTCACCCATTTCTGTGTTGGATCCTTGCGCGCCCAGATATACAAATTATGCATATCCGCCTTGAACTCTGTCGCACTTTGCAAGCTGTTATGAACCGTAGGAGACAGGTGCAGCCGTCGATTGATCCACATTCGGATGCTCACCTCCACGAACACCTAGAACACCTTTGTTTCGTGAATCCTCTTCACACCTTTTGTAGCCCAGAGCGAGGTGTACCTCGTTGCTTTGGGCAGATCACCCTCAATAGTGGGAAACTAGTTGTCTTCCAGCAGCTCTCCTGCAACCAACAGGATAGATAAGAGCAACCACTGGTAGTGGAAGGTCTAACCCTGCTCCTGGGCCTCCTTGCAGTTCGTCAAAAACTCGTCACAGAGGAACCGCACCCAGTTGAACTGGACCCCCTCTGCGCACTGCTCTTCCAACGCAATCACAGATACTAGTACTTCGTCGGCGCAACATTTCCTCATTAGCTTGCCGGCCAGCAACTGGGTGGCTACGCGCACCCCTTTTTCCTTAATGCTTGCTATTGTGTACCCTTTCTTTTTCTTCTCTGGTTTATACTTGGTCTTCATGGCTTCTATGAGGGCCAAGTCGCTGCTTTTCCCTGCTATGGTCGCGGGGTCGTGTACTTTGAATGGCAGTCAAGAAATTCGGTGAATTAGGTCGTCCATGATGGGAATAGGCTCCTCCAACCAAAGATACCCATCATGCACCGGGCACAGCAGCTGCCTAATGACAAAAATGGTGATGGGCGCGCTATGGTAGTGGGGTATCCATCGCAGATGGAGTAACCCAGCCTTCTCCACCCTGGGCAACCATTTCTGCTTCATTAACTTCTCCGCGGCCAGGTGTGGGAACTTCTCGCTATCCACGAGGTCCCAATACTCGAACTTCATGGTAGGTATTCATCCCAATGGCAGACCTTCAAGCCTTATACCATGAGGGAGGAGCGGGGTCTGGAGCGCACTCTTCGTGGCCTCTAGGTCCTTCGGTATCTTGGCTTTCCCCTTCCACGGGAGGACGTACGGAAATAACTTTGTCACGGAAGGCATTTTTGAGACATCCTCCACCTCATCATCTTGTGCCTCAATTTGAGTAATCAGATCTTGTAATTCTTCCTCCTCCTCATCTGTTTCAATGGTGACGGCTTTTCCCTTCTCTGCCATTGACAATTTTCCAAACCGTGGGTTTCTTAGGGATACATGGATTGGCCCCATAATTTTCTTATATTTCTACGGTCGTGGCGTTTGTGGTGATTTTGGAACTTCTAGCATAATTGTTGCCTCTCCAAGATCCTCATGGGTCATATGGGGCTTTGTGATATCTTTGGCGAATTGAACTCTTGTTCTAGAAGCAATCATCATGTCTATAGTCAAAGGTGGTAAGAGTATGCAGTGCTCACTACTCTGTAACTGCTCAATTCTCACACAACCAAGTGTTACCTTGAGGCTAGCCCCAGGGATTTTATAGTATCGTTTGAATTTGAATTCAACCATTCCCCTCACTTCTGAGCCATCAATGCCTTCTTGGCGGCAGATCGTCCGAAATCTAGCTCTTAATTTGTGTCTTAATTGCCTACCACCCGCTCCTTTTTGCCTTAAATTGAACCTCTTGCCATGGACAGTGACACCAACGGTCACTTTCCAGCCTACCCGTGCGGCAACACAGCCCCCTATTTGTGGACGTGACCCTTGTGACATATTGATCTTGCACTCAACCTCCTTATCACGCATCCCCCACACATACTCTTTTATAGTCTTGCACTCTCTTTCAATTGCTTGGAGTTCTAAGACTGTGCTTCCTACGGATAGTTAAGTGGTCGCACCCCCTGTGCGAGGCTTCAATTCACCTCCCAGCCTGGTCTGCGGGGTACCTCTCGATTACCCTTGCAACAGTCATCATTATGCATTCATCCTTATGCGGTGTGCTCCCCTGGTTACTCTGTTTGGTAAGGTGCAGTCACATCCATGGTAGCAAAGCCACAAATTCTTGGCGACAATCTTCTAATGTAGTGGTATCGCTGCCCATATCTTGTCCTGTCATTCTATCGACGCGACATGCTTGCGCGATTTCGATTTCCGCATCCATTAATATGCCCTTCTACCTTAGTCATACCCGATCTTCTTCGAGTTCACGAAGCTTAAGGTTTCCTCGCTGAATGGCTTTCTAAATTTACATATGTTCGTCCTCACGCGACTGCATAATTCCTTCGTCCTGGTCCTCGCGTACTGTCCCAATTGTGGGAGCTATTGCGTGAGGATTACTTTCCTCCAAAACTATGGCCTCGACTTTGCTCATTGGCTTCGAAATCATTTTCGCACTCGAGTTTTTTTACATGGCCCTATAGGCCCATCGGACTGTTGGTACGCATAGGTCCCAATCGTTTCGGCTCGCCTGGTGGACCCTGTTCAGGATTCCGTATACCTTCTTGAATGCTTCTACGTGGAACCTTTTGGGGCGTGTTGCTTTTCCTGCTGCTGCATCCTGTTCTGATTTTCGATTCTTAGTTTGGGGTGTGTTTGTGTGGACTGCACAACACACGTTTGTACCCATTGACACAGATGGGCGCGCAAGCTTCTCTATCCTAGTTGCCCGACTCTCGTTCGAAACTAGGGGATTCCAAATTGTAGGTGCATCATGCTTCTACATCCACGTCAATCTTCAAAATTTCCTTGATGGGTACCCCACCATCGTGCGGGTGTTGCGCACAATGCCCACTTCAACGCATCGAACCTCTGTTGTTCTAGTATTATGCTTTCAAATTTTCTCAGGAATTCATCCATTGTTGTCATTCCATCATATGTCGGCAACTCTCGCACCTTTCTTGTCATGCAACGCAGTGATCAAACCATCATGTTGCAATTCAGCGTTGTCACTTCGTGCAACCAATTCTGCCAATGCTCTACTTCTTTGTCTAAATCCGAAGTGCAGGAGCTTTCGTGCTCCCATGAGATTCTCCCATCTGCGGTCGAATTCATCCGATCTTGGTCTCGCGCAGTTATCTTGTAAATACAATCCATCTCATCGTCGCACATTGGTTCAGTGTAGTGCACTCCTTCGGCTGGGTCCAATGGGACTACTACGCATAATGACTTTTTCTCGAATATCATCTTCCGCTTCTTCAGGTTGATGACTTCATTCATATCAGTGGCCCAATCTTTTCCTAACGTGGGATAGGGATTATTGTCATCGACAATCTCTATCACTTCGAAATATGTCTGTGTGCTCGCGCCTTCAATATCAACTGTTACTCCTTGCAACCTCCCCATGGGCAAAATATTATGTTGGTTCGACATTCGTAATTGAATAGGGGACCACTATAAAGAAGGCATGCCCATGCATTCCCATGTTTGCTTTCGTAACACATTCGCGTCCAAACCCAGATCTAGGATTACCTGATCCATTTCATACTCACCAATCTGCGCAGTCAATCTCATTTCCCTTTTAGTGCACAAGGCATGCTTTCCCAATTTCCAGACTATGCGCGGTTCCCCTGAACTCGTGCACCTGGTGATTAGTTCTTGTAGTCCTTTAACCACCTCGTTTTCGCACAGTAGTTTCATGTGTGTCTCCATAAAAATAGTAAGCATTGAAAAATCCATTCATGGCTCTGGTTGATCCTTACTACCTAAAGTGGAGGCCTCCGTGAAACTCTTCTTAGCTTCCATGAATGTCTCCTTTGTGCGTTCTAAGTCAAACTCAAGTTCCTTTGCAAGAGCTTTACGAACCCATGTATCTTTCTCAGGCTACTTCCCCTTATCCTCCCTCGTGGTTGCACTGCTTCTGAGCATCATGTTCACATTCGGGTCTTCTTCGCGCGGTTCAGACCTCATCATTTGTATATTCTGAGGAAGAGGAGGCTGGAATAACCCTTTTTCACGCATCAGTGTGATCAACGTAGGGCAATCTATTGTTTCATGATCAAACTGAGCACAGTACAAACAGGATATCCTCGTTGGGTTGGTACATTCACGGGCATAGTGCCTTGGTCCTCCGCAATTGTAACAAATTAATTGTCTGCAACCCCTTCCTGGTCCCATTCGACCTCGCCCCTGAAATACAACGCGCGCCATCCCTGCATCTAGGTCAAGGGCTCATGTTTCTGTATGCATTCTATAGGCTAGGATCCGATCCATCATTAACTCGTAGTTGCGACAAGTGCACTCTTTGTGGCCTAACGACCTGCAGAAATTACAAAACAATTGTTGAGGAGTTTGTGTATACTTCTGCAACAAATGACAATTATCCGTCGTGCGTTTTCCTCCTATCTGACAGATCGCACACCATAATGTGGGTGTCGCACTCGGCCCTAGCCCCCACCCCCCCCCACCCCCCCCCCCCCCCCCCCCGCGCCCTCTTTCCCCTCCCGCTAACCCTATGGTTAACTACATGACTATCGTGGGAAAGAATTAACACAACCCAAAGGACAGGACAAGGGACCATTAAGATTGTAATAAGAAAAAAATAACAATAATGTTTTTGTTTTGTTTCAAAGATTTGGGCTTCGAAAATGAATGCAGACTCTTCAACCACACCAAATGACAACTATAATTATGTGAGAAACTTTAGAGAAAATTATATTTTTGTTGCTTAAGATATGGATTGCTACCTTTACATTTGATGATAGTGTTTGTGGCAAGTAGATTGCCCACTAGGAGGCAACACGCTGATGATGCAACACTATGCATTGGCATGGCTAGAAATTTATTGCAGTTGTCAAATCTACGTAGGAAGCATATTCCAGCCATGGATTATAATGAGAGAGAGAGGGAGGGAGATCATAGGATTGAAACACAATTTAGGATAGATTTCTTGTAACTCCACTTTTTCTAAAATTGAATAACTTGCTTCAAGAACTCAACATTACAACTCAATTTCAATGACTCAACAAAACATTGACCCAAATAAAACAGTCTTTGATGTAAAATGTACTTTTAATTAATTTTGTAAAAACCAAATGTCAAAGATCCAAGAATTTCACTGAAATGTTCTCCAATTTAAAAACACAGCATGTGTCATATTTATTTGAGAGCATGACAATTTGAATTTGTTTACTTGTTCTACGTAATACACAAAATCATACACAAACATGCATAAGCATACACTGAGTCTTAAACCCCTTTTTTTTATTTCAAGACAACTCTAAGACAAAAATATATATATATATCAATTTGTTATTTATTTATATCCTCTAAAAACTATCAAACCTAAATTCACTTGTTCTTTTTCCAAAAGGTTGGGTAAACTTTTACAAAAACCATTTTATCAAAAGGGTCAGCAAACATTCACAAGAACCATTTATGAACTTTGTCAAAAAGTTATGTCCACTACATTCTTTTTTAGTAAAAAAACAATTAGGAAATCCATTTCACAAAAATTCAAATATGAAGACTCAATTATACATCTTTGGATGGCAACTGGTGACAAATTTATTAAAGAACATTTTTGAAGTTACCACTTTATCAAGGAGAGTAATATACTAGCATTGTTAACCATCTCGAGTTGATACATGGACAAGGGACCATTAAGGTTGTAACAAGAAAACAAAACAAAAAACACTTCTTGTTTTCTTTCAAAGATTTGGGCTTAAAAATGCATGTAGACTCTACAACCACATCAAATGACAGCTATTATTTTGTGAGAAACTTTAGAGTAAATTATATTTTTGTTAATTTTGACATGGATTGATACCTTTGCTTTTGATGGTAGTTTTAACAAATATTTGTGCCAAGTAGATGACCCATCAATAGGCAACACACTGATGATGCAACACTGTGCATTGTCATGGGGAGAAACTTTTACCACCGCATGCACCATCTTTACTTGAAATCATGACCATTTGAATGTCTACTTGTGTATTAAAGTAAAGAGTGCATAAAAAGGTGTGAGGATACTGAAAGTCAAATGGAACAGCTCTAATAATTTCACTAAATTGTTATCCAATTTACAAAGACTAGATCTGAGAGGGCTTCAACATTTAACCACCATTATTTGAATGTATGAGCATTTGAATTTGTTTACATGTTTATCAACATAAAGAGAACATCAAAAAAATTGAAGTATACAATCACATAACCAAAATCATACACAAACATATAATGAATAAAATGATTTTATTATTTATCTATATCCTTTAAAAACTATTAACCCTCAATCTGTTTATAGATATTTTTCGCTTGTTCTGGGAAAACTTTTACAAGAAGAAGAACATTCACAAGAACCATTTACCAACTTAGAAAAAATTGTGTCCACTCCATTCTTTTCTTGGTAGAAAAAACAACAATTAAGAAATCCACATCACAAAAGTTAGATACATTGGTGACAAAATTATGAAAAAATACAACATTATACATTGTCATGGGGGCAAATTTATTGCAATTGTCAAATCTAAGCAGGAAGCATATTCAAGTCATTGACTATAGTGAGAGAGAGGAGATCTTAGCATTGAAACACAATCTAGCATCCCAACAATAAGTGTGAGGACACTAAAAGTCAAATGTGACAGTTCAAAAAATTTCATTGAATTATTCTCCAATTTACAAAGGTCATGACTTTGAGAGGTATTCTAGATTTTTTACTACCGCAATAGTGAAAATATGACCTCTTTATTGAATTTCAGGTAGGACTTGATGACAATTTTTTTAATTGAATTTTTGAATACTAAAGCATCTATTGGCTTTGAAAAGATTTATTGTAACTCCACTTTTTCTAAAATTGAATAACTTGCTTCAAGAACTCAACATTACAACTCAATTTTAATGACTCAACAAAACATTGACCCAAATAAAACATTGTCTTGGATGTAAAATGTACCTTTAGTTAATGTTGAAAAAGCCAAATGTCAAAGATCCAAAAATTTCACTAAAATGTTCTCCAATTTAAAAACACGAGGTTTGAGAGGTGGTGGCAATACCGAGGAAAGGAAACATGTCAACAAACTACTTAACTTCGCAGATCTTCTGAATAAAAAACAGGGTTTTAGGTGTGAGGGTTTAATGCACTTTTAATTGTTTTGGCCTGCCCCTTTGTACTGGCCTTGGTTTCGCAAATGTAGCTAATTCACATCTGCCGAAGGAAAACTAAGAGTCGACCTCCATTATTGCATCCATTGTTGGTCTAGTTCGGCTCTGTGTATGTGATGTGCATTCGCTTGTTTCTTGTGGTGGTTTGTTTGCTGGTCCACGGAGATTTCAGGTCGACTTTCAATCTACAAGCTTTCACTTATTCTTTGCTGCCTGGCTTATGCTTCGTTTTTGTTTTGCTCGTGGTGGTTTCCGATGTTATTTTTGGTGTTGACCTAGCTCTGTGTATCCACAGGTTCTTCCCTTGCTACTTTTGTGGGCGGCTCAGCAAATGCTATTTCAGGTAAAATTTTGTTCTGGTTTCATTTCTGCATTTCATTTTTTTTGTGATTCTAACCTTCTGGCCCCTTGGTGAGTAGGTAAACTTACCAATGGCATTCTCGCTGGGAGAAACCCCCTGGCTAAGGACTCGGTTCTTGTCCTCTGACTCGAAGGCGGGATTTTTTCAGGTAAACCCTTGTTCTTCCCTTCTTTTATCTGCTCTCTTTCACCTTATTTTACTTGCCTTTCTGGTTTTTTACTACCCATCTCGTTTTTGTGGTGATGTGCATGTCGTCCCTCGAGAATGCTGCTCCACGACCTCGTTCTTGGGAGTCTTTGTTGCTTGGGGAAACAGAGTAGGATCCCTTTGTGATTCTCTTGTTGTTTTTTCTTGCATTAATCTTAGTCAGGCATAAACCCTTGGGGTTTCATTTTCTCAGTTATGTTTTGTATGGTTTCATGGGTTTTAAACTCTCGTTGTCAGACTAGTCTTTTCTTGCAAAACGTTGTTTTCGGCACTTGTGGGTTTCGAAACCCTCTACTGTTTTGGTTTCATAAATGTATATTGAACTATTAAATTTTAAAGTGTAACAAATGCATAAGTGTGCTTGAATACTGAATGTAAATGTACCTGGGTTTTTGAGAGAGAATGTGGTATCTTTGTTGGCTTTGCCTTTGTCTGGTTTCTGGTCTGAAATGCCTTCAGTCACGAGATTTTTGTCAATGTCATTCAGCCTCTTTAATGAAATACTTCACTATTTTGCTTAAAACAATATTTGAAGCACTAACGCACAAGAAAAAGAAATTGTCTTTCTTTCTTTATGACAAAGATTTTAGATTCATTTGCTTTCACATAGACTCAAGTAAACTAATTGCAATTTCAATTTATGTATTCTTTCTTCTCTCTAGATGGCGAACCCTCACAGTGGGGATCTGGTTTTGCTTTTATGCCTTACCAGCAATGCCTTACAATTAAGAAACTATCCTTTGTTGGGCTGTTAATTTGTCATTATTATTATCACTTTTTGATGCCTATTTCACGCATTTCTACCATTCTTTGTCACGTCATTTATCATAATTTATCATATAATTCCATTTTATAATTATTTATGCTCTTATGGATAAATACTATTTTTCTCCTTTATTTTTAATAAATTGATGATTATCATGCATGATTTTACCAATGATGGTTTATTAATGGATTTGTTGTAACATCACTCATGATTTTAGCCTCCAAGATCTTTTCCAGATTTCAAATTTGATCTCCAACTCACAATTAAATATTCCAACTCAGAAATTCGCTGGAATAAGAAGTGACGGTTTTGCATTGGACGTTTCGGACAAATGAAGGAGAATCTAGAAAATCCAAAACATGGGTTTTGTCCAAAATGGACCAAATTAGTTTTGCAATGAGCAGTTCTCCAAAATTCGGCCTGTATTAAGAGAAACAGATGGTTCTTCGAAGATGATTTTCTCAGATGTGTTGTTGCAGCCATTTTCCAAATTCTTCCAATTGCGATACCAAATTCGACTTGTTCCTACTGAATGTTGATGGAAAGATCTTTCAGATATGATCTTGCTGATCAATTTGTTTTGTATAATCCAAATTTGTAATGGAAATCATTTTGTAATCAGCTTTGTTGTAACTTCCCTTTGCTCTCTGTGTATTTAAATGAAAACAGAGATCAAAGAGGAGAATAGTGAGGAGGAAACTTCTCGCCTTTTTACTTCAATTCTAATTTTAATATACAGAGCATGATTTTGAAGAACACATCGTGTTGTAACGACATTTGGATCTGATGAATAATACATAATTTGTGTTGTTCATTAGCAATATTTTGAAGTAGTTAAGCAGTAATCACTGGCGACTTTGGCCCGGTCACTGGTGGATTTCACTGCTATTTCTTGTTTTATACTTTTACTTTTCCTTTACTGCAAGTTTAATTATTCTACTTTACAGTTTTACAGTTGATTTACTTTCATCCGTGTGGATTTCGTGTATTCATTTCATTACTTCTTAATTCTGTAAATTGATTTCATTTATTTATGTTATGGAGTGAATTAATCATTAGATAAGAATCATTTCTTGTTAATTGAAAGCCAAAGTGTTATTGATTAGATCAGGTGCTTTATTTTTATGCAGTGGTTTAGATTCAATTGAAAAAGCTCTGTTATTGCTACAGTGCACTCGGTTGATGTAATTGCAATTAGAATCTCTTGATTAAGATTGATTTTGGTTTAGATTAAGATTTAGTTTTGATGCTTGAATATGTTAATTTCCTTGAAGTTACAAGCTTGAGATTTATGGTTTGATCCGTTTACTCTTGTATTGAAATTGATAAATTATATTAAAGCATTACTCTCTATAGATATAACGATTTCCATCACTTGCACATATTGTGTACACTCTTGAAACAAAAAGACTTACCCAAGTTAATAATTAATGTGAGGCAATTAGGAGTTCTAAAAGACACCTTATATGCACCCAACATCCTTCAGTTACCTTACAATTATCTAACAGTTTCTTTAAGCATACTCTTAACAAATCCTATTTAACTTGCTTGCTTAATTATTAAAGGACAATGGTTGTATCAATCTTAATTTAAGTAAAACAAAAATAAATCAAAATTCATAATTTTTTTCTTCCTTTCCAGCAGAAAGTAAAAAACCATTTCCAGTTGTCACCTTTTTAGTCGAATGCTCCTGCATCAAGAGGACTTTAAGAATTTTAACACCCACATGCACCATCTTTATTTGAGAGCACGACAATTTGAATTTGTCTACTTGTTCTACGTAATACACAAAATCATACACAAACATACATAAGCATACACTAGTAGTGATAACCACCTTGAGTTTACCCATGGACAAGGGACCATTAAGGTTGTAATAAGAAAAGAAAAAAAAAAATCATTTTTTTTGTTTTCTTTCAAAGATTTGGGCTTAGAAAATGAATGCAAACTCTTCAACCACGCCAAATGACAAATATAATTCTGTGAGAAACTTTAGAGAAGATTAATTTTTTTTTGCTTATGATATGGATTGCTACCTTTACTTTTGATGGTAATGTTAACAAATCTTTGTGGCATGTAGAATTTGTTTACTTGTTCTACATAATACATAAAATCATAGACAAGCATACATAAGGATACAATGATTCTTAAACCCCTTTTTTATTTCAAGGCAAATCTAAGAGAAGAGTAATATACTAGCAATCGTAACCACCTTGGGTTGATCCATGGACGAAGGACCATTAAGGTTGTAATAAGAAAAGAAAAAAACAATAATTTTGTTGTTTTCTTTCAAAGATTTGGGCTTAGAAAATGAATGCAAACTCTTCAACTACACCAAATGACAACTATAATTTTGTGAGAAATTTTAGAGAAAATCATGTTTTTGTTGCTTATGATATGGATTGCTACCTTTACGTTTGATGGTAGTGTTAACAAATCTGTGGTAAGTAGATGACCCACCAGTAGACAACACAATGATGATGCAACACTATGCATTGTCATCGCTAGAAATTTATGGCAGTTGTCAAATCTACGCAGGAAGCATATTCCGGCCATTGACCATAATGAGAGAGAGGGAGTGCGATCATGGGATTGAAACACAATTTAGGATTGATTTCTTGTAACTCCACTTTTTCTAAAATTGAATAACTTACTTCAAGAACTCAACATTGCAACTCAATTTCAATGATTCGACAAAACATTGACCCAAATAAAGCAGTCTTTGATGTAAAATGTACTTTTAGTTAATGCTTTAAAAACTAAATGTCAAAGATCCAAGAATTTCACTGAAATGTTCTCCAATTTAAAAACACGGAGTTTGAGAAGACTTCATGAATTTTAACAACCACATGCACCATCTTTATTTGAGAGCATGACAATTTGAATTTGTCTACTCGTTCTACGTAATACACAAAATCATACACGAACATACATAAGCATACGCTGATCCTTAAACCCTTTTTTTATTATTTCAAAACAAATCTAAGACAAAAAACAAAACAAAACAAAACAAACATCTATTATTTATATCCTCTAAAAACTATCAAAACTAAATTCACTTGTTCTTTTTCCAAAAGGTTAGGTAAACTTTTATAAAATCCATTTTATCAAAAAGGTCGGCAAACATTCACAAGAACCATTTATGAACTTTGTCAAAAAGTTATGTCCATTACATTCTCTTTTAGTCAAAAAAAAAAAACAATTAGGAAATCCATTTCACAAAAATTCAAATATGAAGACTCAATTATACATTTTTGGATGCAACTAGTGATAAATTTATTAAAAAACATTTTTGATGTTACCACTTTATCAAGGAGAGTAATATACTAGCATTGTTAACCACCTTGAGTTGATACATGGGCAAGGGAGCATTAAGGTTGTATTAAGAAAACAAAAAAAAAAAACACTCCTTTTTCTTTTAAAGATTTGAGCTTAAAAAATGAATGTAGACTCTGCAGCCACAGCCACACCGAATGGCAACTATACTTTTGTGAGAAACTTTAGAGTAAATTATATTTTTTTTGCTTTTGACATGGATTGATACCTTTGCTTTTGATGGTAGTGTTAACAAATCTTTGTAGCAAGTAGATAACCCACCAATAGGCAACACACTGATGATGCAACACAATGCATTGTCATGGGGAGAAATTTTTACCACCGCATGCACCGTCTTTATTTGAAAGCATGACCATTTGAATGTCTACTTGTTGTGTATTAAAGTAAAGAGTGCATAAAAAGGTGTGGGGACACTAAAATTCAAATGTAATAGCTCTAAAAATTTCACTAAATTGTTCTCCAATTTACAAAGACTAAATTTGAGAGGGCTTCAAGATTTAACCACCATTATTTGAATGTATGAACATTTGAATGTGTTTACATGTTTATCAACATAAAGAGAACATCAAAAAAACTGAAGTAAACCAAAATCATACACAAACATACAATGATGTTTTTTCAAGAAAATCTAGGATAAATAAAATGATTTTATTATTTATGTTTATCCTTTAAAAACTATCAACCCTCAATCTATTTATACATATTTTCACTTGTTCTAGGAAAACTTTTACAAGAAGACGAACATTCACAAGAACCATTTACCAATTTAGAGAGAGGGAGATTGTAGCATTGAAACACAGTCTAGCATCCCAAGAATAGGTGAGGACGCTAAAAGTCAAATGTAACAGTTCAAAAAATTTCACTGAATTATTCTCCAATTTACAAAGGTCTCAACTTTGAGAGGCATTCTAGATTTTTTACCACGCAATAGTGAAAATATGACCTCTTTATTGAATTTCAGGTAAGATTTGATGACAGTTTTCTTAATTGAATTTTTTAATATTAAAGCATCTATTGGCTTTGAAAAGATTTCTTGTAACTCCACTTTTTCTAAAATTGAATTACTTGCTTCAAGATGTAAAATGTATTTTTAGTTAATGTTGAAAAAGCCAAATGTCAAAGATCCAAAATTTTGACTGAAATGTTCTCCAATTTAAAAACATCAAGTTTGAGAGGACTTCAAGAATTTTAACAACCACATGCACCATCTTTATTTGAGAGCATGACAATTTGAATTTGTCTATTGGTTCTATGTAATACACAAAATCATACATAAACATATATAAGTATACAATGATTCTTAAAACTCTTTTTTTTATTTCAAGACAAATCTATGGCAAAAAAATCATTTTATAATTTATTTATATCCTCTAAAAACTATCAAACCTAAATTCACTTGTTCTTTTTCCAAAAGGTTGGGTAAACTTTATCAAGGAGAGTCATATACTAGCAGTGGTAACCACCTTGAACTGATACATGGACAAGGGGCCATTAAGGTTGTAATAAGAAAAAAAAACAACAATGTTTTTGTTTTCTTTCAAAGATTTAGTCCTCGAAAATGAATGCAAACCCTTCAACCACACCAAATGACAGCTATAATTCAATGAGAAACTTTAGAGAAAAATAATTTTTTGTTGCTTATGATATGGATTGCTACCTTTACTTTTGATGATGATGTTAACAAATCTTTGTGGAAGGTAGAATTTGTCTACTTGTTCTACGTAATACACAAAATCATATAAAAAACATAGGCATACAATGATAGGTGTGAGGACGCTAAAAGTCAAATGTGACAGTTCAAAAAAATCCACTGAATTATTCTCCAATTTACAAAGGTCATGACCTTGAGAGGTATTCTAGATTTTTTACCACTGCATTCAACATCGTTATTTGAAAGCATGACCATTTGAATGTCTACTCGTGTATCAAAGTAAAGAGCATATAAAAGGTATGAGGATGCTAAAAATCAAATGTAACAGTTCCACTTCATTCTTTTATTTGTAAAGAAAATTAAAAAATCTATTTCAAAAAACTCAGATATGAAGACTCAACCATAAACCTTTGAATGGCAACAACAGATTTATTAAAGAACATTTTTATGTCACCCACTTTGTCTTAAGAAGAATAATATACTAGCAATGTTAACCACCTTGAGCTGATCCATGCACAAGGGACCATTAAAGTTGTACTAAGAAAAAAAAAAACATTGTTTTTGTTTTATTTTGAAGATTTCTGCTTAGAAAAAGAATGCAATCTCTGTAACCACACGGAATGACAACTTCAAGTCTGAGAAACTTTTTAGTAAAATATATTTTTCTTTGGTTTTGTTATGAAACTTTTAGTAAAATACATTTTTGTTGCTTTTGATATGGATTACTACCTGTACTTTTTTGGTGGCAAGTAAAAGACTCACCAGTAAGAAACACACTGATAATGCAACTCTATGCATTGCCATGGGGAGATATTTAAGGCAGTTGTCAAATCTATGCAGGAAGCATATTCAAGCCATTGACTATAATAAGCCATTGACTATAATGGAAGAGAGGGAGATCGTAGGATTGAATCACAATCTAACATCTCAGTATGAGGTGTAAGGATGCTAAAAGTAAAATATGACAGTCCAGAAAATTTCACTAAATTATTCTCCAATGTACAAAGGCTATGATTTTGAGAAGTTCAAGATTTTTACGTGACACGCTCCATCTTTATTGATTATTTGACTGCATGACCATTTGAATGTCTATTTGTTGCGTATTAAAGTAAAGCGCATTAAAAAGTGTGAGGATGCTAAATGTCAAATGTAACAGTTCCACAAATTTCATTAAATTGTTCAAATTGTTCTCCAATTTACAAAAACAAATTTCATTGAATTGTTCAAATTGTTCTCCAACTTTCAAAGACCAAGTATGAGAGAGCTTCACGATTTGGCCAGATACATACCATTATACTTTTTCAAAACAAATCTAGAATAAATAAATAAACAAATCTTTCATTTTTATCCATATCCTTCAAAAACTATCAACCCTACAGCCCTCCATCTCTTTACGCATACCTTCACTTGTTCTTTCTTAGAAGACAAATTTATGAAAAATTACAACAAAATAATACACCATTACAACAGATTATTAAAATTTCACAATACACATAACTGAAACACTGAGTTATATCTATTATATATTTTAATTTAAAATGCATTTTGCTTATAAATACAAAGTAAATGTCGCCAAGTAAATGTTAAAAAAATGCAAAATTCTGATAAACTAAATTAAACGTTCTCATTGGCTTGTAATACTTTGGTTTTCAAACTGTTACACGAATAACTTCCATATCCGAAATTGTATAAACATTTATGTAAAGAAGAATATTCCCACCTTCCAAGTTGGGTTTGAGGTTATTTAATATCCGCAATTTTACAAATTCATTTATGTAAAGAAGAATATTCCCACCATCCTACTTAAGCCGTTCTGGATGTTTAAAATGAAACCCATTCATCTTTTTCTCATTAATTTGAAATTTGGCATTAATAGACAAGAACATTTAAATGACTTGAAAGCAAAATTTGGCAATTTATTTTTATTAAAGAACGTCCATCAAAATTAGCGTGCATATCAAATCCATGTTTAAATAGTGATATTCAAATGTAATAGACCCCTCGTCCTCGTCTTTATGTAGTGACCAAATGGAGCATCTGTAGTTTTATTCAAATATATAGACTCGTCTTTATGTAGTGAAGAACGATATTCAAATGTACATAGACTCCTCGTCTTTACGTAGTGGCCAAACGGAGCAGCTGTAGTTTTATATAAATATATAGACTCGTCTTTTAGTGAAGAATGATATTCAAATGCACAGACTTGTCTTTATGTAGTGACCAAATGGAGCATCTGTGGTTTTATTTTAATCCAGTTTTAATTTTAGAAAAAATGATAAATGGACCCTACTTCCCCGATAATGTAAACTAAACCTCATTTCAGTAAATACAGACCTTGGAGATGAACAAACTGAGAACACAGCTGACAGAGGCAACAGTGGGAGATCTAGTCTGTCCCTCATAGTAGCAAATAGAGAATCTCTTCTATATTACAGTCTGGACTGAAGCAATATTTGTGCTTCTAGATGGCTTCCTAGAGGATATTGTTTTAAGTACACTATGAGGTAAATGGTACAAACAACGCCATTAACACAAGATATTGGGTATGGTGCCAGACCAATGCACCAAATTGGTAAGATAAAACCATCGGAAAAGTTTACGTCTCTACATGCTTGGAGCTACATTGTAGCTACAAACAATGTCATTACCTGGAGACATAGTACATGGTACCAAACCAATGCACCAAATAGATAAAGTAAAACCATCGGAAAGGTTTTTACATGCTTGGAACCACATTTATACTGTATATCTCTAATGAAACATGTCGATAGACTACCATGGAGAAAAAAATTCACCGGGGTTCCATTTCGTCTGTGGCTTCAAAATGAAAAGATAGAAGAGTTAACAGATTGACATTTGGTTCACTGCTGAAAACATTACCAGGCTTCTATTCCATAAGTTTCAAAAAGAATATGCTAGTAAAGATTGATCAAGTGCAAAAAGGAAGAGGCTGGCAAAGATTGATCTAGTGCATTGTCCAAGACAGTGGATTGGTTCAACGACCTCAAACTTTCAGGAAATCTAAAACTGTAGAAAGTAGTAATTTTGAGAAAAAGATTCCTAGGAGCCTGCCATATTGGTTACCCATTTTGCATGTCCGTGGATGCAAAAAACCCATCAATTTCGACTTTGGACAAATAATTTCACAGCAACAAAAATTATATTTTTCCAACATCTCCTGTTTCTAAGTCGGAACAAAAAGGGAATTTCCAAGTCCTCACGTGTGCATCTCTCAATTATTTGATCACCTTCGCCGACAGGAACTTCGACTCGACAAACTGTTTGATGTGTCGAAGTGGGAAAAAGGGGCTTCAGAGGGAATTTAACTTTTTTAAATAACTCAGCTCCATTAATAGCAAGGATGTGGATGAGTTCTAAACAACTCCTGCATGACATTGCTCAATATTGCCTTCAACACCAGCTAAGTATTCAAGAGAAATTGGTTATATCTTAATAGATTTCATTGTTTGCCCCACTTTAGAAGTAATTTAGAGAGATGATATTAAGGTTTTTAGGTATTGATACGGTAGAAATATCGAAACTTCAGTGTTTAACAGAGTTAAAGTTATTCAAATAGTTTAGAACTGTTTTTAAATCTGCAGATTTCGGAGTTTGCCTCACTTATTTTAAAATTATTTTAGAAAGATGATCATTAGGTATTAGATGTTTATATGGGTATCAACAGTGTTTGATATCTGAGTATTTCAGCGTTTGCCTCGCTTATTTTATGAGTATGGTCAATCAGTTTTTTGGTATCTACATGGCAGAACATTTGAATATCCAGTGTTTATAACAAGGGCAGTGGACACGTTATAAATCATCCACTATGACACTAATTCTCAAAACAAAGGGAAAACAAAACGGTCACAAGCCAAGAGAACAATGAAATGCTGCTAATGTTAGAGCAATGTATAAACGCAAACAAGCTAACGCAAGTAAATAAAGAGAATAAACAGATTTAAAAAAACATGACAAGTCCAAGGCTTTTTTTCCAATAGATACAACATATCAACAAACATTTGCAATTTCACAGCATTTCTCATTTGAAAATTGTGTAAAAACTGCACCACTTATAAAAACTTCAATTGCCATACAAACTTAAGAACTACACTACCAAGAAAGAAAATACAGTTCAGCAAATGGAACTTTCCTTTCAAGAAAATACACCCAAAGAATACAGGGAACAATGTTTGCTCCATAAGAGAAAAATAGAACCTAGGATTGTAGAATTAGAGGGGGCAAATTTTACTCATTTTCATCAAAGAGAAATAAAGAAACCAGAATAATAAATTCAATATCTGGAAGACTTTGGAAGACATGCAATCTATATCACTAGGATATTCTCAAATGAAGTCAGTCTATCTCATAAGTTGAAAACAAAAAAAAACATTATGCATAATGTTTCCAGTAGAAATTGAATCAACATAAGTTCAGGAAGCATGTAATTATTACAATTTTATCAAAAGGAGTGAAGAAAAAAAACAAAATGGAAAAGATTTAATCCTCAATAAATAAACCCCGAGATCTCGACCAACTGTCATATCTCAAAGTGTGAACTCAGACATTTGCCTGGTGTTTGATACAAAATGTAAGTGCCCATGAAGGTGACTTGACATAGATATACCTTTGGCATGACCTCAATCTAATTTGTCTTTGATTTAGTTATCTTCTTCTTGGGTTTCTTTGTAAACGAGTTCTTCATCCCAAGGAAGAAAAGCAGGGCTCCAAAAAGGGACAAGTTCTGCACAAAGTGTAATTTATACACGGATATAACATTAAACATTAGAGAAACATAAATGACAATACAATATAAAAACTACTAAGTAAACAAATTAACATCCACAAGAGCTCAAAAAATAGCACTTTCCAGAATCCTTATGACCATTGGATCCCAGACAGAAATACCAGATTGAATCATGTATATATGTTTACTACAGAATGAGAAAACAGTAATGACCTTTAAAAGCCCAAAAAATGGCTGGCACTAAAGAATGGTGTTTAGTGACAAAATATGAACTTCCTAAAATTGAGCCACTAACAACTATGCAATAACAAAGCACCATTTGAGCACCTTGCTAAGGCCCAAAGAAACATGGCTGACACTCCTGATAGCCTACATTATACATGCACACTGCCACAACATATATGATACAGAGCATGCTATATGAAGTTACGAAAGTCAAGTCAATGACAAAGCTTCTGCACTGACACAGTAACACAGTAGTACAACGTGGTAACCCAAAGGAGACAATTTCTTAGACCCCTTGCAGCCTACATCTTTAAGTCCATAGTGTGACCTTCCTAAAATTAAGCCCCTAACAACTATTCAATAACAAAGCATCATTTGAGCACCTTGCTTAAGGCCCAGAGAAACATGGCTAACACCCCTGATAGCGTACGTCATACACATTGAAATCTACTACAACATATGTGGTACAGAGCAGGCAATATGAAGTTACCAAAGTCAAGTCAATGACAAAGCTTCTGCACTGATGCAGCAACACAATACCTTGAGAGTACAACGTGGTAACCCAAAGAAGACAGTTTCTCACACCCCTTAAAGCCTACATCTTTAAATCCGTAGTGTAGGGATATCAAAATGAGCAAATGACTTTGCAGACTTGGTACAAAACCAGATCAAGAAAATATAACAAAAATGCAATCCCATCCCATACCCAACCAACTATAATCTAACCTGCCACCTTCAGTGAAGGCAGTCTACAGTTGAATCATATGATGTAATCTATACGTACACAATTAAAGACAAAGCAGCTTACCTTCAAAAACTGGATAAACTCTGTGACATATTCCGGCTTTGTCATGTCATAATTGTAGAAGTCATGCATGATTGGTGACACAGATGCCAGGAAAATAAGCTGAATTGGCCATGATCAATATATTAAAAACACAAGTAAGATATCAAAGCTCATCATACTCTATAAAACAACAATTAAATAACATAAGCAAAAAAATACATACAACTTTTGCTGTAAATAAATTTATAGACAATGGCCAATTGATAAACAAAGAATACAAACCAGCAAGTATGCCCCCAGAGTGCTGCCAAAGATGAAGAGAATGCCCCCAAGGCCTTCCAATCCAATAGCTACCATCAATAGATGCTTTATCTGTGCATACACTCAAACAAAACAACAACGTTTTTTGCAGTCAAAATCCTGCACAAAGTAGTAATAAATCCAAATGAAAATTCAGAGTATAAAATCAGTCACGTGCTCACCTCAAACTCTGGTACCTGGACCCCAAGAAGGGTTGTAACATGATTTTTAAATAACGCAAGCTTAGGTTCCATCGACTTAGCTGCCGCTCCTCCATCAGTACCAAAATCATTTATCCTGAATCAGACGCCACAATTGATCCATTTAGCATCAAGAACACATCAATGTGAATTAAATATCCATAATCGAGCGATAAGGAAATATATACTCTGTAAAGGAATTTGTTTGTCTACCTAATGGGTAAATACAGTAGCTGATATGTTCCTTACCATCAAGGACGTAAATCTAAATCCTTTACAATTAGATCTATACTCGATTTGTCGTCCAATCTCACTATATTGTAACAATCTTTTTCAACATTATTAAGATTTATGCTAGAATATAAGACTACTCCAAAGGAACCCTATAAATGATATAATGTGGATTGCTATAGTGAGAAAAACAGATCCATTCAATACTATTCAATATCACATCTATGAAAAATAAGTTGTCATCTACAGAATCAACATTACTAGGGCAAATATTACACAAAAACCCTACAACATCTACATATTCAACATTACTATGGGAAATGTTACAAACCCTACAGCAACAAAATCCAAACACCATAAATTTTAAACCGTCAAAAAGAGCACTTTCTAAGCATTGCTATGCAACTTACCTTCTGAGAGCCAAAAAATGATGGAGAACAATTGCAAGTTTGCTTACCGCATCAAACAAGATTTTGAGTGGGACTTCCAATCAAACACTAAGGCCTCACTGCAACCCAAGGCCAGTTACAGCTAAAGGGCCAATATGACAATCAAATAGCTCAGTTTTTCCTTGTTAAGGTCAAATTATACGAAAAAACCAGGGAAAAAAAAACGCCGAACACTCCGTGATCGCTCATGTTCGTTTGTTCGCGTTATTAAAGTCAAATCATGCAAAACGACTAAGGAAAAGGAGAACAAATACCATCCAATAGCACGGGCAAACGTTAATGCTCAGCGCTAGAACTAAAAACAAAACGCTCTTTTTCTACAACCATTATGTAGTATTTAAAAATAATCCCCACATTAATTCCCAACAAAGCAAGATCCCGTGGCGGGCATTCCACAGCCCAAATAAAAAGCAAGAGCTTTCAAACTAGGCCATAGTTTAGATCAAGTTCTAATGCATCAGGGCATGAAAAATATCTAATCCTCCCAAAACATAGGCAGTACAATTCAACTCAAAATATGCTAAATGATGACGTAACGTGCTTTGAACTCGGACCCACAAGAAACAAAAGCACACTGCATGCACCTCTATTCCACTGTATCACAAACATATCGCACCCAATACACATACACATACTCATATAAAAAAGAGCTTTCAAACTAGGCCATAGTTTAGATCAGGTTCTAATGCATCAGGGCATGAAAAATATCTAATCCTCCCAAAACATAGGCAGTACAATTCAACTCAAATATGCTAAATGATGACAGTAACGTGCTTTGAACTCGAACCCACAAGAAACAAAGCACACTGCATGCACCTCTATTCCACTGTATCACAAACATATCGCACCCAATACACATACACAGATACTCATAGGAAAAAGAATGACTGCTCATTTTAACGACCAATCTAAAGAAAGAAAGAAAGGGCATTTAAGATGCTGCTAGTCTTTACATATATCTGTAACAACAACACCAAAAATATGTATCCACATCACATACTAGTGTGTATGTATAAATATTAACACGGTAGCCAATATCATGTATTAACAACATTTTCATATATATCTTCGCTACTGAAGATACATATATATGGACTTAAATGTCCAAGAGAAAACAGAAATTGATATAAACAACAGAGATCAAAAAATGCCCCTACATTTATTTTGAAACCAAACCCATCCAAGGACAAATCTTCCAAAATAAATCAAACCCATCTATTACAACAAGCAGACAAAACCCCAGCCCACGAAACCCTAAAACCCAACTACATCACATTGCACCAACGCCACCAGATCTATGAATTAATCCAAGAATAACTGAATAAAAAACAAAAGAGTAAAGACTTACTTTTGCCAAGCTGCGAGGATGAATATGGACGAGAACAGAACTCGACCGGCAAACGAGATGAAACCCATCTATTAGAATTCTCGGGAAAAATAAGCCTACGAGCTCAAATCTGGCGCCGAAAAATCCGTTCAAAAGCTTCCAACACGCAGAATCACTGAGATCTGCGGTGATCCGAGAGCTTCCGGACTGGAATCAGGTCGATTTAGCGCTAAAATCGATCGATTGACCCTTGGCAAAACAGCCCTCCTAAAAACCTCCCGCTGCACAAATCTCTATATGTGAACAACTATTTATTTATAATTAACACCGTGCTTAGTTTTTATTGACCTGGGTCTTCTAACCGTTAGATCTCGTCTCACGTCTCTGGATTTAAGGGTCCCGATTTTGATGACGTGGCATTGGTGGAGTGAGATGTTCGTGGGACTTACCCTTCTTTAAGGGTGTCACGTGGGATAGTTTTGATGAATACTAAAGCGGTATTACAACTTTTTGTTCTTTGCTTAATTAACAATTAATTAACCATTAATATTTTTCGTTTGGCCAAAATGTTTTTGGCCGGTGTGTTTGTTTTTGTTGCCTTCTAGATAGTTTTTATTAATTTTAAAATATTCTTATTTTCAAAAATAGGACTGTGATTATTACAGGGCCAATTAAATGTTGTCTTGACCACAGTGTTTGATTTGGTTCTCCTTCCATGGTTTTTATTAATTTCAAAATAAATATATATTTTATAGTTTTGTGATTTGTATTTCAAAAATTAATAATTAAATGAGTCTAGGTTTATTTTAATTTTGAATTTATTAAGGTCCGAAAGACCAAATATTTTTTAGAATGAAAAGAGATTGGATCTTGTTGTGTTTAGTATGCAAACTTGTAAAGTGAAAAGAGATTTGACCGCTTTGTATTTGGTACATCAAGTTAAAATGACAGTGTGGATAATTATCATAATCCTAGTTCTATATTTAAATTATGTCATAATTTTTTTATATTTTTATAACTTTTAATATATTTATGTTTTGTATAAATTTTGAATTTACTAAATGTAGAGAGAAAACATATTTTTCAAATACATGACTTAAAATTGAGATTCACAACTTTCATTACTCTCTAAACTCTACTCCCATTTTTATTTAATGGATATGGTTTAAATTAAAGCAAAATATTATAAGTTGTGTTCTTCTTCTTTGTTATCTCAATCATGTTATCTCTAATGTAAAACCATGATTATTCTTTATCTGTAATCCAAGAAAGTGATTATGTGTTATATAAAATTTGATTAGTTTGGTAACTAAATATGTACAAACTAATCACAGGTTCAAAACGAGAGGGAGAGGGGGTTAGAGTATGTATGCTTTCGTAGACTTAGCAGTCAAATCGTTGTGCGGAAGTGGGTCCATTGTCCCACAAACAAGGGGGTCTTATACACCAATTTGGTGTCTAGCTTGGCTGTGACCTTAAAATTGGATAATAATAATAATTAAAATATATATATATATACTATTATATTGTATGTTAACTTCCAATTGGCTTTCCATACACGTACCAAGATTGTCGGACGGAGTGTTGCACATAGAGTCTACGATATCACAATATAGATCCATGATATCCAACATAGAGCTTTATTTTAATATCCACTTTCTTTTATGTGGTTTATGGTCTCGGAGATTGATGACCGCTATGTTCACGTAATATTTGTACCGGGTAGATCCACCTGAAGGGATCATTTCATGCTCGCTCAACCACAGAGCCTGACCCCGAGAGTGTTGAGAGAGATGAACCCGTGACGTCTCTATAACAAAGGTGCCTTAATGACGAGGACTCGACCAATTGAACTAACTCTCAAGGCTACCTTCTTAACTTCATTGCTAAAATGAATGAGGAATTTCCAAATATTTGCAAAGGTATAATGTGTATTTGTTTCTTCATCTTCAATTTCCGGTGACAACATGTAGAGACAAGGATGAAGTTGTTGTGATTCACAAAATCTAGGTTCAAATTTCCAAACACTCTCAACCCTATTTTATTATTAAATCGAAAAGTGATTTTAAAAATTGAAATTGTGTCCATTGAAAATTGAACAAAATTTCAAACGTTGATGACCTCTTTCAATTTTTTTAATCAATAAGCCCTTAAAATCTATAAAATCAAATAACAATATAGCATATCTTTTATATCAACAAAAAAGAAATTAAATGAGAAAATACCTTTGTACAAAATTTTACACCTTGGGATTAAAAGCCACCATCTAATCGTCGTCTTATTAGCGCAACCGGTTGAGAAAGGGTTTCGTTAATAAGGTGATATGTATTCAAAACTCACCGGGATGCTAAGCACGTGTTTTGAGGAGAGACATTTGACTTACAAAAAAACTACCATCCAACCAAAAATACTACAATAATCTATTAAAACTTTAATATTTTACCATATAAATGGAACAAATTTATCCTAATTGATGGTAAGTCTAATTAATATAAACCTAAATTTACTTTAAAACTGACTTGTAATTCTTTAATGTAAATGGGTTTCTTTTTAAACCATATATAACATAATGTGAAAACATTTTATAGCACTTCTCCATGTAGTTATAATAGATGTATATTATTATATTGTAATTTATTTTACATTAATATATTTTTTTATGGGTAGATATTCTCTCTAATGTGGAATATCTTTATGTTGGGACATCATTAATAAGGATAAAGTATCGTATTAATGTCTACTATTTTTGTTCATTGAAATGGTTATTTTTTGTTATTCATATGAATAAAAAAAATACATTTTGTCTATTATATTCTATTTCGATATTCTCTTTTTGAACCGAGGGTATCATGGTATTTTGCATGTATCTATATCACTACAGCTTGTTTGTGAGCTTTATATTATAAAAATTATCAATCAATACGTCTTAAACATGTTTATGCGAAATGCATTTACTATATAAACTAATCTGCATAAGGGAGAATATTACATCAAATTTTTCAAAAGGCATTGAAAAACAGAGAGAAAAACTGAAATCTGAGAAATGATTAAGAGAGAAAAATTGAAATCTACACTTCTGAAATTCTTCAAATATGTTAAAAGGTTGTCTTTGATATGGAAAAATTGATAGGTGAAGTTGTGTTTTCACTTGCTGGGAGATTGTGACTTAATCCCGTTGTTCTAAGGATAAGTGGTAGGAACAATGGATCAGATTGCCTACAAATTCTTCAATTAAAATGTGCCTGGGGTCCAGCGATAATGCATTTTTTGATCATTTGTCAGCATATTTGTTAAATTCCATGTAGATGTGTTGAAATGTGATCTCATGGGAGCAACCTCTTATTTATCCAATTTTGTGTTTCTAGGTTGCCAGATTTAATACTTATAATTGTGTTGCACCTATTAGCCAATCAATTACACATTTTGAGTCACCAAGGATCAGAATGTTTTTAATGTTATGCTTTGTCATTGCCAAGAGAGTCCATGCTACTATAATTTATGCTTTGGTATTTGTCCCTGGTCCAATACAAATTCCATAGT
Source organism: Pinus taeda (assembly GCA_000404065.3). Lineage (NCBI taxonomy): Eukaryota > Viridiplantae > Streptophyta > Pinopsida > Pinales > Pinaceae > Pinus > Pinus taeda. The sequence continues at coordinate 65,482 of APFE031664280.1, read as the reverse complement.
GGATATATTTGTTCTTTGGCAATTTGGTCAGTCCCCCTCCTCCACTAAGGCTCCCTTGCACAGCCCCACCAAGGAATCATAAGAATATTAAGTCTTCTAGGGGATTTTTCGGATTGCACATGGATATGTTCTCCGAAGTGTGCAACGACCTTTGATGATTGAGAAAGGATACACGTTATGTCATCTCTGAAGATGACCATGTTCATAAGTAGCCAAATGTGACATGCCATAAAGATGGGAAGAGTACCAAGCTTATTGGATTTCTTGGCCCATAAGTAAAGTGATTCCTCTAAAGAGGACCATCTTAGAATTGTGTGAATTCCCAGAACCTGTAAAAATGTGAACTAGATTTCCTGTGTAGCATAGCAATTTGTGAAATATATGATCTACATTTTTTTCTTGTTGTCTACATAGGCTACAACTATTAGGTCCTACAAAACCTCTTTTTTGAAGGTTCTCCCACGCTTTTTTATTGTGGAGTGTTATGCTCTTGACCTGCGAGAAGATACCAGAATACCAAATATGCGAAGAAATATACCAGAACACAGAACAATGAGAAATAACAGCATGTATTTTATTATTCAGAAAGGAAAGCAATGTTCACTTGCCTCTTCGAGGGGGCAACCTCCAATAGAGCTAGGCTCGATTAAAAAATAAGACATGACACTCCTCAAGGAGAGTCTCTATCCTTTATATAGGATTCATACATGCAATACCATGGGTTAGTACCATGGTTCTTATTAATACCATCTATCTAATACCATGGCCCATTTGCAACTAACTGTGGTCCCTTCTTTAAATGCATGTCAACCACTTACAATTATTAATATGGGCTTTATTGACTCTTTAACTAACTATAACTATGGCTCGACCCTATTACATAAATAAGGGGGTTAGGGTTGGACCCTAACATGCCCCCCCCCCCATAAAAATAGTCTTGTCCTCAAGGCTGAAGCTGCGGAAACTGCTGAAGAACAATGGTTGGTTCCCAGTTCGCATCTTCTGGAGAGGTGTCTTTCCACTTGACGAGGACTTCCTTTATCGTGCAACCACGCAGGTGCCATTCTCGCATGTCAAGAACCTGTTCAGGTTGGAGCCATATTGAATCTTCTTCATCCAATTCCAGTAGACTGGTTTGAATTCTGCAATTGTTCCCAACCACTTTCTTGAGGCATGAGACATGGAAGACGGGATGGATTTTTGCAGTGGGTGGCAAGGCTAGCTTGTAGGCTACTTCTTCAATGCACTGAAGTATTTGATATGGTCCATAGAATTTGGAGATACTTTCTGACAACCCTTGTCTTTGAGTGATGTTTGCTTATATGGTTGCAACCTCAAGAATACATGATCCCCTTCTTGAAATTTGTGCTCTGAACAATGTTGGTCTACCTGTTGCTTCATGTGATTTTGAGCTTGATGGAGATTCTCTTTGAGGTGGGCAAGCATGGTTGCACGGTTCTGTAGGAGTTGATCCATTGCTTGTACCTTAGAGCATCCCTGGATATAAGAAGTAGGTGAAGGGGGAAGTTGACCATAAACTGCTTCATATGGATTCATATTGGTGGTGGCATGATATTTAGTATTATACCACCATTCGGCTAGAGGTAACCATTGTACCCATAGATGTTGCTTTTATGAAGTGAAACCCCTGAGGTAGGTCTCCAGGCATTTGTTGACTGCTTCAGTTTGACCATCAGTTTGGGGATGACAGGAAGTACTGAGTTGTAGTTGGGTACCTTGTAGCCTGAAGAGTTCTTGCCAAAAGTTACTGGTGAAGTGGGCATGCCATGCAATTTGAAGATCTGGTCCATGAAAGATTGATCCACCAAAGCAGGTGTAAAAGGGTGGGGCAAGGCGCAAAAATGAGCATACTTGGAAAGTCTGTCCACAACCACCATGATGACTGACTTGTTGCCTGACTTCGGAAGACCAGTAATGAAATCCATAGAAACCTCTGTCCAGATTAAGGCAAGGATGGGCAATGGCTGTAAGGTGCCTGGGGATTTGACTGTTTCTCCTTTGTGGCGCTGACACACATCACACTTAGCTACAAAAGTAAGAATGTCCTTTTTCATGCCTATCCAAAAGAATGAGCGTCGAGTGTGAGCATAAGTCTTCTAAAAGCCTGAATGGCCTACAGTGGGAGATGAGTGCAACTCTACCAAAATGCGACTTTTGAGGGTGGATGTTGGTGATATCACTACTTTGTCCTTGTAGTGAAGAATCTCATCCTGCCAAGAGTAAACCGCTGTGGAATTTGGATTTGCCTGCAATTTATTAATGAGTTGGGAGAGCAAAGGATGTGAAAACCATTCCTTGCAAGCCTCTTCAATCCATTCTGGAATGGGAAGAGAGATTGCTAGCAGGGTGCTTTCCTCCTCAAATTGGCATGATAAAGCATCCGCTATGACATTTTCATGCCCTTTCTTGTAAATTATCTCATAATCATATCCCAACATTTTGGCTAGCCATTTATTTTGTTGTGGCAAGGATAGGCGTTGCTCCAAAAAATATTTAAGGCTTTGATGGTCTGTGCGAATTTGGAAATGTCGCCCCAATGAGTATGGTCGCTAGGTATCCACTGCATGTAAGATGGCCATCATCTCCTTCTCATAGGTAGATTGTCCCAAATTTGTCCCACTTAGTTGTTGGATAGTGAAGGCCAAGGGTCTACCTTCCTGCATTAAGACATCCCCAATACCTGTACCTGAATCATCACATTCAATCACAAAAGATTTGGTGAATTCGGGTAGTGCCAATACGGGAGTGGAACACATGGCATGTTTGAGAGCTATAAATGCTTGTTGCACTTCATCATTCCAGAGGAATGAATTTTTCTTGAGAAGGCGAGTGAGGGGTCTAGCAATGCGACCATAATTGCGGACAAATTTGCGATATTATCTGGTGAGACCCAAAAATCCTCTCAAACTCTTCAAGGTCTTTGCTTGAGGCCAATCCTACATTGCCTGGATCTTTTTGGGATCCACCCTGACACTTTCACGCCCCACAATGTGGCCCAAATACTTGACTTCTTTCATGCCAAAAGAGCACTTTGACAATTTGACAAATAATTTATGCTTCTGAAGCAGTTGCAAGAGCAGGTCTACATGTTGAAGATGTTTGTCCCAGGTGATGTTGTAGATGAGAATGTCATCAAAGAAAACAAGGACAAATTTTCTGAGATATGGTTTGAGTAGGTGATTCATGAGGCTCTGAAAGTGGATGGGGCATTACAGAGACCAAATGGGATGAGCAGGAATTCATAGTGGCCTTCATGAGTTCGAAAACGTCTTTGGAATGTCTACTTCTTTCATGTGAATTTGGTGATAGCCCAAGCAAAGGTCGAGCTTAGTAAAGAATTGAGCCCCATTTAGTTCATCTAGCAAATCATCAACAACTGGGATGGGAAATTTATCTTTGACCATCAGCTTTTTGAGGGCCCTGAAGTCTAGACACATATGCCATTCCCCATCTTTCTTGAGCACCATGACCACGGGCGATGAATAAGGACTAATGCTAGGACGAATGACACCGACTTCCAGGAGTTCCTTGATGATTTTTTCAATTTCATTCTTTTGGGCGAAAGGATGTCTATATGGGTGCACATTTGGTGGTTGTGCCCCTCGAACCAAAGTAATGCTATGATCATGTTCCCCTCTCGAGGGTGGAAGCTCATGAGGCTTGTCAAAGACCTGTACATGGTTGTTTAATACATGTTTCATCTCAGGATGAATATGAAGAGAAGTGGGCTCGAAGGCCTATATGGCATTAAATTGGGCTATAACTCCATGGTGGCCCTTTTTTAACAACTTTTCCATCCTATGCGAGCTAATGATAGAAGAAGCACCTACCTGGAGTCCGCGGAGGGTATGCGTGTGGTCATTCTGCTTAAAGCTCATATATAACTCCTGGAAATCCATTGTGATTGGGCTGAGTGTGCGGAGCCATTCAGCACCCAAGACAATGTCACACCCACCCATGCTGATGGAAAACATGTGGGTCTTTAGGTGATAATCCCCCATCTGAAGTTTGACATTTTCACAGCGGCCTTCACATTTCATTGTCCCCCTATCAGCAATCTGGACCTAGAAATTAGAGACTGCTCTGACGAAACAATGCACTGCTTCAACGACTCTTTGATGGATAAAGTTATGTGTACTGCCACTATCAATCAAGATTACTACAGGGCGATGTTTAATAAAACCTCTGATTTTGAGAGTTTGGGGAGAATAAAATTCCTACCAAAGCATGGAGCAAGATATTTGGTTCTTCTAGTGTAGCTGGGAGCTCATTGTTTGGCTGGTTGTCCTCATCTTCCTCCTCTAGTCCCTCAAATGGTGGGACTTCCTCAGATGAACTGTGATCAGTAGCATCAATTTGAAAGAATTTGGGTTCCTTGCATTTATGCCCCAAGGAGTATTTCTCATCACAGTAGTAACACAATCCTTGCTTTCTTCTTTCCACCATTTCCGCTGGTGACACCTTTTGAACCTTAAGTGTTTGGGTAGTGCTTGAAGCCTGGGTGGGGCATCCCTTGCCTATGAAATTTGGACGAGTTGATTGGGCCGCTAATGCACATTCTACTTCACGAGCTGTCGTGCAAGCTGCCAGCCATGTGACTGGCTGGTGCATCCAGACGTGGGCTTGTACGGCGTCTTTGAGACCACTGATAAAACATTCCAAGTAGAATTCATATGCTAGACCTTTTGTGTGGAAGGCTAATGCTTCAAAAGCTTTAATATATTCTTGCATTGTGCTTGTCTGTCAGAGCTTAGTAAGACGACCCAAAAAGTTAGATTCATGGTCAAAGCGATCAAAAAGGGCTTTTGAGAATATCTGCCAAGTCATTGGCCTTGCATAGAAACGTTGATGCCACTGTAACCATTGCCATCTTTCTTGGTCCAAGTACAGGCTTCCCACACTTAGCTTAGTCGCATCATCTCTGATGTGATTCAATGTGAAATATTGCTCCATTTGTGATAGCCATATGGCCGGATGAGAGCCATCAAATTTATACATGTCCAGCTTGGGTGGTCGAGGCTCGGACTGTTTGTGGTTTCCATAGAAGTGAAGAGAATGGCTAGATTCGCCCTCAAGGTTTTCATTAAAAGCACATGCCTCTGATTGTTCCCCTGACTTTCCCTTTATGATTCTGTCATTTAAGGATTGGATCTGCTTCGTTAATTCCTCCAACTTTTGTTCAAGGGTGTCTATCTTCTCATTGGCCATAGCTTGAGCTCTAGTTTGTACCATGCACAGATCCGGTGCACTTGTCATTACTGTGAAAATAAAATTGGGACCACCCGAAACTTTGACACTGACAAGTGAATGGTACCACCTTGCTCAGCCCGTCGACCTGATTCTTATGGGCTAAGTCTCTTATAAGCGTCTCGGGAGGGTCTCAGACTCTTTTTTTCTTTTTTCTTTTTTTTTTTTTTGTTTGTTTTTTACTCTGAAAGGAGTTTTACTCCTCGCTTAGGAATACTGCAATAGTCGATTCCCAGAAAAGTTAATTCTACCCAATGTCCTGCGAGAATCACGCCCAGGTATAGGAGCCACAAGCCTCCCTGCACAAATAGTCAGATCTGTTGGCAAAACCCTCAACTGCAGAGTATGAGTAGGAATGTGGCAATGATCGAACCCTTGTTGCCAGATCTGAATGGCGAATCTGACTGTTGCCGCTGTGACAGAACCCAACCTACTAAATCTGGTCTGGCAAAGATGAGGCGCAATCTAGAAAGAGACAAGAGAACTATGGTCTCAAGGAGTGTCAAGTGCTACATATCACAATATACATAAGGGTCCAATAGTAGTACTCGGCCCAATCTTTCAGGGCACTAACTAAGGAGGATCAACCGTACCCTTAGCCATACTACCCAACTACCCTATCGTACATGCGAGTAATCTCCCCAAGTGTTGTTCTCGGTGTACTGTAGCAGCAAGACGACCGACGGTTTATCTATGGCTAGGTTTCAGGTGAGCCTAGGGGGCTTCCGATATACCCAGAGGATACTTGGAAGACAGTCTGTGCGCGGTTTTGTCTAATGCGCTACTAGTTGAAGGGGTACCCACAGGGGTTACAAGGGAGTCCAACAAGCGTGACCACCTCTTGTATTTCCTACGTGCATTCCTCCCCAAATCTGCAGGTTTATGCGCTCAATGACAGATCCCGTGGTTTAAAGATGCCGGAACACGTCTCTAGCCAAAAAAAAAATCTGCTAAAAATGGAGATCCCAACGGCCCTGGATATTGCTCTGATACCACTTGTTATGCTCTTGAACTGTGAGAAGATACTAGAATACCAAATATGCGAAGAAATATACCCAAAACACCGAACAATGAGAAATAACATGTATTTTATTATTCAAAAAGGAAAGCAATGTTCACTTGCCTCTTTGAGGGGGCAACCTCCAATAGAGCTAGGCTCGATTACAAAATAAGGCACGATGCTCCTCAAGGGGAGTCTCTATCCTTTATATAGGATTCATACATTCAATACCATGGGTCAGTACCATGGTTCTTATTAATACCATCTATCTAATACCATGGCCCATTTGCAATTAACTGTGGTCCCTTCTTTAAATGCGGGTCAGCCACTTACAATTATTAATATGGGCTTTATTGACTCTTTAACTAACTATAACTATGACTCGACCCTATTACATAAATAAGGGGGTTAGGTTTGGACCCTAACATGGAGGGCCATCCATGTGAAGCATTTTAATTTTGTTGGGATGTGCCATTTCCAAATATAATTGTTCCACATTTTTTATTCGACTCCACCTTTGAATATAAAATTGCTTCATATGCTAGTTGGGCTTTTACCTCCCCGAAGGATGTATCTCAGTTCCAAGTCATAGGGTCCTTAGAACTCCTTCATCTAACTCCATTTAGATTTATCTCTAATATAACATTCTTCCATTCCTTTGCTAGGTTACCACCCAGACCCAACTGTGATGAGGTCAACCAATAATTTTTGAAGGACATAGAGGAATCGACTGATTTGATATTATGTAAGTGGGAAAATCCTTTGGAATTAAGACAATTAATTAATTCAAGAGAAAATGTTTAGACACAGGCACCTCCGGGGAATGGGTCCTTACCTAGGACTACCTATTTGGCATCCCCAACTTTCCAGGCAAGCCAGTTAAAGAGAAGGGAAAAGGATGCAGTGAGTTCTTTCCATACAATAGATCCTCCTTTGACCGGTTTTTAGCATATCCTCTTATCCGTTCCACATTGACTTATGTTTTAAATATTTTTCTTTTATAATATGACTTCATAGTCCCCCACCAAATAGGGCTCTCCACAGGTTTTTTAGAGATAAGGCTTTTGCAAACCAAGGCATATTTTTAAAACCCCATCCTCCAAGATGTTTGGGATAGATAGTGCTAACCATTAGACAATATGAATTCCTTCCTTATTGTTTTTACCAGTCCACAAAAATTTGAACATCGGTTGCCTGATGGCGTTGAGAATCACAGAGGGAATATTAGCTAGAGATAGCCAATAAACAGGGATATTTCACAGCACTGCTTTAACAAGAATCATTATTTCCCCTAGTGTCATCCAATTGTAGCACCATGTTATGAAACTAGCTCACAAAAAGATAGAAAAGATAGATAAACACCTTCAAAATAAGCCTCTTCAAGGGGGAAACCTCCTTTACATTACACAAATGAACAATTATTGGATGATACAAATGACAAGACCTCCTTCATATATAGGATTCTAAGGGGTCATAATATAATCAAAGCCGACATAAAATAATATTTTAAGGGGGCATAAACCATAATGGGCTTTCTATGGGGCACAATAATAACAATATGGGGCTATATGGCACAACAAATAATAAGGGGGTTGTACTAATAACAATAGGGGTTTACTAATAGTATAGGGACCTAACATGCCTCTCTCCTTCAAAAAGTGTTGTCCTCAATGCTTGAGTAGTTCTTGATGCTTTTGTATAAATTCTTGTCCTCCCATCTGGAATCTTCAACGAGTAAGTTCTTCCACTTGATGAGATACTCTGAAATTGATCTATTTCGTAGTTGTCGATTTCTTGGTTCTATGACTGCTTCAGGTTCCAATATGATTTTTCCTTCCTTGTCAAGTTCTTGCAATACTGTTTGAACTGGAATCTTCTACAACTTTTGAATGAGTTCCCACTCCTTTGGGCATATGGATATCTGTAAGGTCTGATGTTTGGAGGAACACTTCCTGGAATCAAATGAATAGCATGATCATGATCACAAATAGGTGGGAGGCCTTTGGGAGTCTCAAATACCTTGGACTGATTGTCCAAAATGTTTTGGAGATCTAGAGAAATACATTATTTTGATGTGGGATCCTCTATTGAACATAATTGTTCAATTACGCCCCGTTGTTCTTTATTTAGAAGCTTTGTCATGCTGTTAGAGTTGATTATCTTTCCCAGTTTCCCTTCGATACCCCTCAATTCAACTTCCTTTCCTTCCCAAAAAAAATTCAAGAAAAGTTCTTGAAAATTAAAAGCTATCATACCCAAAGATTATAGCCATTAGACTCCTAGTAAAACATCAACACTACCCATTGGAATGGAAAGCATTGGGCTATTAAATACATATTCTCCCATGGATAGCTTGATATTATGGCACTTTCCAAAGAATCTATGGTTCCTCCACTTGCAACCATCACTTGACACTTTGGTGCTGGATATAGGAAACAATTCAATTCCTTGGCTATCTTACAATGAATAAAATTATGGGCATTGTCCGAATCAATCAACACTATTACCTTTTTCTTCTTGATATGTCCTTCTATCTTGATAGTTTGAGGAGTGGTAATTTCTTCCAGTGCATTACAAGATATGGTTCGATTCATTTCTTGATGCTCAATGTGATCTTTCACTTCTTGAACATTTTTCTTCTTGACATGTCCTTCTATATTGCTAGTTTGAGGAGTGGTAATTTCGGCCAATGCATTACAAGATATGGTTGGATTCATTTCTTCTTTCTCAATGTGATCTTTCACTTCTTGAACCTTTTTTTTCTTGATATTTCCTTCTATCTTGAGAGCTTGAGGAGTGGTAATTCTTTCCAATGCTTTACAAGATATGGTCGGATTCATTTCTTCTTTCTCTGGGGTGGGTTCCTGGTGTATATCCTCTTCTTTTGATGTTTCTTGATTCTTTTTCTTCCTCCTCTTCATAATCTATGTAAAATAATTTCTTCTCAACACACTTATGATCTTTAGTGCATTTGCTATTACAATTGTAACAAAGCGCTTTTTCTCTTTTTTCTTCCAATTGTTGTGGTGTAAACCTTGTAGGTTGTGGAAATCTAGGAGAAAAAACACTTCCATAATTATAGTCATGAGTGGTGGGATTCCTTGTTTCCATAATTTCACTTTCAATATTTCTTGCCAACCTGAATGCCTTCTCCAATGAATCAGGTCCCCAAAGACGAACCTCATGTTGAATGTTATCCTTTAAAGTCCCTATGAAGACATCAACCATTTTCTTCTCTGGAATATCATTTACCCTTATATTCAATTTTTTGGAAGTCCTCAATGTACTCTGCCATTGAACCCTTTTGTTTGAGATTTATCAATTGGCTAAAGAAGGTGTCTCTCTTTGTATCCTCATAATGTGCTATCATTTCCTCCAAGAAAATTGACCACGTGACAAGTGGTTTATGAGAACAAAGCCCTTTATACCATAAAAATTGTTTCAGTTCTAAATAATTAGATGCAATACGTACCTTTTGTAACAGTGGTACACCATGTAAATCAAAATATTTCTCCATCTATAGTATCCAATTTACCGAATCCTAGCCATCAAACTTCCTCATCTCGTTTTTTCTTGATTTTAGGAGATCGATCTTGAAACAATTGTAACTATGTATTTTCTAATCTTTAAGTTATGAAATTGTGTTCTGTAATAGCCCTCTGAGTCCTCTTTCTAACTCCACAAGTCTGATCGCAATTGGATTCCTGATGAAAGATTTATTCCCAATCTCCCGCGATGACCTAATTATAGACTAGTTCAGTAGAGTGAACTTGTACAACATTCCACGTGTCACTGTTTCAACCTTAGGTTCTGAACATTATACCCAAACAAAATACAGTCCATCCTCTTTCTATAACTTCTTACAAAATTTCACTCTGATGCTCAGAGAGAAAGTTATGACAATTTTCCCAAGGTCACTTGTTTAAGATGTAATTCGAGAGTCTGCAAAAACCCTAAATTCCTCAGATCATATATCTGAACATATAGCGAGAAAAGATCTGAAATTTGGACCTGAGGTTCATATTGATTTCTTCTCAAATGGTTTTTTTTGTTTAGGTTTTGAAACTTTTTAGCGAAAAAGTTATAGCAAAAATTCCACAATGACCTATTTTAGATGAAATTCTAGAACTTGCAAAAACCCTAACTTCCTCAGATCATATATCCTAAAATATAGTGAGACAAGATCTGAAATTCAGACCTGAGGTTAAGCAAGATTGCTTCTCAAATGGGTTTTTTTAGCTTCTGAAACGTCGCATAAAAAAAGTTATCGCGAAAATGCCACGATGACTTGTTTGGAGCAGTTAAACCCTAGAATTCAAAGCTTTGATACCAAATGTTATGAAACCAGCTCACAAAAAAAATAGAAAAGACAGATAAACACCTTCAAAATAAGCCTCTTCAAGGGGGAAACCTCCTTTACATTACACAAATGAACAATTCTTGGATGAT
>APFE031664280.1:16106-54034 GCA_000404065.3 Pinus taeda | reverse complement strand
CAGAGCCGACATAACAATAATAATGTAAGGGCGCAATAATAACAATAGTGGGCTTCTATGGGGCACAATAATAACAATGTGGGGACTACATGGGCACAAAATATAATAAGAGGGTTGTACTAATAACAACAAGGGGTTACATTAGTAGTATAGGGACCTAACACACCACAGGTTAATTTTTTGTTTTACCTTTCTGATCAGCCATTTCTAGTCCCCTTTATGATAATCATTCGGTTTTAGAAAGTATCTAGGATATTTTATACGAATTTCAAGCAGGATATTCTACAGGGGCATAAAGGTTTGAATAGCTAATATAATATCTATTGATTGAATATTGGTGGAAGGAGGATTTGTTTAGATTTATCTCCATTCCTATTGCACTACATAAAATATTAATTTCTCTATGAAAAACCTGGCTTTTTGATACAGTGCCCATTCCCAGTAGAAGGACATCGTCCACAAACATAAGATGTGTGATATATTGGTTATGAGAGATTTTTATACCTTTTGTTTTACCATCTTGTTTTTCTTTCAGAATAGTTGGTATGTCAAACATGTGTTCAATCTCTTTGATGAGAAAGGGAAATCAATCTTGAGAGGTCAACACCTTCCTTTATACACACACTACAATGACTCTACACCCATCAAAGTTTAAATATTAGTTATTTACACGACAATACCATGTCCCAAAGACTAAACTTCAACATGAAAAATAAATCTTCTTCTTATTCTTCCTTTTTGAGAGATCAAATACCTCTCCCTATACACACACATACAAGGGCTTTACACCCACCAAAGTTTAAATATAAGTTATTTGTATGACAATACCATGTTCCATCAACTAAGGTTTAACAAGACAAATTGATTTTATTCTTATTCTTTTTCTTGTGGTTTAGTAAGATTCCATGTTAGATCTTTAATATGATGGTGTTGTGTGATAATTGCATAATGAGTTTATAAGGTTATCATTACTTAAAACTCTAAGGCAAAAAGTCCTTAATAATATGCCTTTGTTGTGTTGGAAGTGAAGTCTAACCATTTTTGGGTGTATATGATAAGTTAGTTGTTGTTTAGGCCTTATATTATGTTAAGAAAAGAAAATCACACTAACTTAAAGGTAGATGGATATACTTGTAGCATATGGTTTCACACTTTAGCACTTTTGCATATACTTGCCAATTAGGAAGGTCACAGCGTTACCCTCTTTTGTGATGTGTACAGGCGTAACTTTCACAATGATGACGTGATCCTTCTTTAATTGTCCTTTTGTGATGAACACCTTCCTTGAGTTGTTATACTTTAAGAAACAACATGGATCTAATTGCGACAAATTAACTACACTAGCAAGACAAAAGAAAGAGGAGAGAATGAAATAACAGTCAAATAAACTAAGTAGTTGAAAGACCAATTCAAATTAACTTATATTATTTTGTTTGACACGAGTACAACTAGATAACACTCTAATAGAAAGGATCAATGTGTATTAAGTATGGTTCCTTGAGCATGCACAACCAATAGATAAGCAACTCTCCCTTAGTTCCAATTAACTAGGTCAAAAATGGAGTTGTACGGTCCAAAATAAAGTTTGATTCAACATTAGAGTTGGATAAGGATAGGGTGAGCCATATAAATAAGTGGGAAATGAAGTAAGAACTCGCATATGCAACTCCTAACTCAAGAACTTAGGAAAAACTCCAATAAAAGGCCTAAATGTCAAAAGATAAGGTTTTCTAGGGTAAAGGAATAAGAGGGTAAGATTATGAATAAGGTTTGTCCCCATAAATAGGAAGGAAGTGTGCACTTATGTATAGGGTGGCTAAATAATAAGAAGTGTGCATTAATGTCTAAGAAATAACCATGTCAATCCCCAGTAAATTCCAAATCACTACCACATGTCATCCTACATAGCAACCCCTACTAAAAATAGACATACCATGAATAATGACTACTAGAAATAGTAAGATCACCTAAAGTGTAGGAAATATAGGTAGTTAGTGTTTGGTAATGTGCATGTTACACATTGATTTGTAAAATACCATGGATATTCCATTGGATATTTCATCACAACAAATCTGATAAATTATACTTAAAAATCCAAAATCTACACTATGAGGGTTTATTTCTCTTTAGATTTTTGGATATGTGATTTTTTATTTTTTTTGTATGTGTGCAAGTTATAATTATGCAGAAAATAGAAAACAGTGAAATAAAAATTCACAAACCACAATTAACACAAGATATATCCTAGGAAACCCTTTCGGGAGAAAACCGAGCGAGAAGGTGAGGTCATTATGCCCTCTTTCTCTGAAAAGAATATGACTACAAGTACAAAGAAGTGAGGCATGTGGTTTGTGGACTACTCTAGTGCACAAATATTTTATGTGTACTCTCTCTATTCCTCTTGGCTACTATGCTCATCTATGGAACAAAATTCCTTAAAAAAGAATGGAACGTGTTTTCCTAAAAGTGGCTTGGTTATAACACAACTTGATAGCTGACTAGTGGTTAGGTTTGAATCCTTCAACTCTTAACTAGAGTTACAATATGGACTCTTCTATATTCTTATTCATCATGATCATGTGGTTAGCCATTTTTACATGAATAATGGGGTATGATGTGGTATCCTCTCAAATTATGGTGGCAAAAATAGGAAGGTCAACTTCCGAGTGGCATAACTTTTGCATATGGACTTTGATTGAGGTGATTCTTACGTTTTTGGAAGGTCTTTGTGTGCAGAATAGGAAAAGGTGTGATACTATTGTATTAAAAAAAATTCCCTAAAAAATGTCATTTGATGCCTCAAAATGCTCGCAAAAGGTTTCAGACCCCAATTTAGTAAATTGGGTCTTACCAGTAAAAAAGGTCTCGTGAGTTGATTCTTCCACTTTTTCCTCTTGTAAAGCATTGATATGGATGAAAAACAATATAATGATCCAAGCTAGAAGTGCGTCCCCATTTTGGGAGGCTTTTGGACCCCAAAATCTTCTACTGAATGAGGTGAGGAAAATTTCCCCCCACCTTCTCTCACACATACCATTTAACTTTGCCCAAAAGTTGTCCTTTCAACCAAATCTACCAAAGTTCATGTTGTTGCTATCTTGTAGTTATGGACCTCTTCTACAAAATTGTATCTTCTATCAACTCTACCTGAGCATCTAGTGTTAAATCCTCTAAGGAAAGTAAGACGTGTTCCTCTTCCTGATCTAGCATAGAAGGCTCATAGAGTTTTAGATTATCCACATTCACAATTGAGTAAATGTGCATGTATGGGGGTAGACTGAATCTATAGGCATTATTTCCCACCTTTCCAGTATCTCAAAGGAACCACACTGCATAGCCTTGATTTTCTTACCAAGACCCTGTAACCTCTCTTTGTTCAATTGTAACCATACTATGTCTCCCACCTTGAATGACTTCTTTGTTTTGTGTTGATCGCGCTTATCCTTATATTTTTTTCCTGTGACTTCTATAGTGTCTCCTATACCCGTATATGGATTTTCCTAATCTTTTCTACAAATATTTCTTCTTTAAGGCATCCCTTGTAAGATCCTCCCTCCCTCCTCTTTGTTTCCCATATGCAATATCCAAAGGTGAAAGTGGCAAATATCCAAAACAAGTTTCAAATGGCAACTTACTAGTAGAAGTGTGGACTATTATGTTATAATAATGTTGTTTATATACCATATTTTCATCATGGGTCTTTGGATGCTTCTAATTTTAACCCCTCAAAAACTGCACCAAAGTCATGTTGACTACTTATGTCTGCACATTTGTGTGTGGATGGAATTTTGTAGACCTCTTTAACTTCATATCCTTCTTCTCCCACAATGTAATCCAAAATGCACTGAGAAATATTATTTCCTTGTATGAATGATACTCCTTTGTATCCCAAAGTGCACCTGGACTTATCCAAAGAACAAGTTCATTGTTTCTTGCCCACTTATGGTATTTTTACAAGCCATCAGAAAACACATGTTGTTAAACCTACAAACTACCACAAACAGGTAGTCATGTCCCTTCCTATTTGTTGGTAAACCTCCCACAAAGTCCACAGAAAAGCTTTCCCAAGGACCAATGAGTATAGGTAAGGGATGATATAGATCTTGTTTCATGTTACTAGGCTTACTAGTTTAACAAAGCACACATCCTCTTATGAACCTAGCTACATGTTCTTGCATCTTGTGCCAATACACATTCCTCTACAAGTTGGCCATTGCTTTCCCTGCAACCTTGGAGGTATTAGCCTCTCTAATCAACTACAATCATTCATCTTTAGGAACACATAACTTATCCCATCAGTAGAGTAACCCATCCTAGAGATGGTATTCGACAGTGTTATCACCATTGTGCACGTGACTTTGACTCTGCAACTACTGAAACACCTCCTTGAAGTCCTCATCTTCTAAATACGCCTCTCTATATGCATCATGGGTGAATGGCTCCATGTGCATCATAGTTGCCAAAGTTGTGATCTTTGTTGTGGGTGGACTTGAAAGCATGTCGAGCAAATTGTTTGTGCTTCCCTTATTATACTTGATCACTAAATGAAATTGATGTAGAAACCCCATCCATTTGTAATGCTTGTTCTACTCTAGCTTACTATGGGTCTATAGGTATTGTAATGGTCAGTGATCTATGTGGATCATTGTCTCTTTTCCCATGAGATAGTTTTTCTACTTTCTTCACAACTTGCACTAGGGCATAAATCTCCTTGTCATAGGAGGGTAGTTAAAATTGCCCTATGAAATACTTCAAAATGGTAGCATACAGGCCTTCCTCCCTGCATCAAGATCGCTCCCATATCTTATCCACCTTCATCTATCTCCACTTCGAAGGGTTACTACAAATTCGGTAATGTCAGACTGGTGTTTGACTAATATTCTTCTTTAGCTCCTCAAAGGCCCTCTGTTAACCCTTTCCCCACTGGAAACTCTTGCCACATGTTGTTATGGCGTGGAGTGGTGCTGCTACTACTAAAAATGATGTTATGAATTTCCTTGAGTAGTGTGTTGCCCCAACAAAATTCCTGACCTCAGAAACATTAGTAGACACCAACCACTTCATGATAACCTCCATCTTAACATGATCTTTCTTCAACTTTCCTCCACCTGTCACATACCCCAAATACACCAAAGACTATTGTGCGAACTCGCACTTCTTTATATTTTCCAGTAGTTAGTACTTCTTTAATGTCTCCATCACATGTGTTAAATGTGATATGTGCTCCTCCCACGTAGCATTGTATAGCAATATATTATCCAAATAGAAAATAACAAATAAATCTATAAAAGTGCGTAGTATATCATTTATTAACCTCATAAATATAGTTGGTGCATTGCATAGGTCGAATGGCATGACTAACCACTCATACAAACCTTGCCTAGATTTGAAGGCAGTGTTCTAGCTATCTTCTTCTCTAACTCGAACCTTGTGATATCAAGACTTTAAGTCCAACTTGGTGAAGTATTTCACTTGTTGTGATTGATTTAACAAATCATCTATCCTAGGAAGGGGGTACCTGTTCTTGAGCGTGATTATGTTCAATTTTTTATAATCAATACACATCCACCAAGTACCATCCTTTTTTGGAACTATGATGATAGGTGACTCACATAGTGATGTACTCGGTCAAATTACACCTTGTTCCAGTCCTTGCTATGACTATTTCTTCACCGCACTTGCTTCTATAACAGGTTACCTGTAAAGTCCAATGTTTTGTAATGGGGAGACTGACAATAGTTGGACCTTGTGCTCCACTTCCCTCTTGGGTGGTAGCCCTTTAGACTCTTGGAACACATCCATGCATGCCTTTAACAACTCTTCCAAATGTTGTTTCTATTTCTTAGTACACCCCTATAGGGACGCCTTTCCTCTTACTAACTCTTTTACATACTGGTTTTCTCTTACAAATAGTAAAACATACTTCTTGCTAGTACTGATCATTTTGTTGGCTTGGTTGGCACTTACCAATGGAAAATTTTATTTTCCTTCATGTGCATTGATGGTGAATGATATTCCATCCTTGACGAGGCAATACTAGCTGGATCTTTGTATGAATATTGCATCCCACATGTACATGTAAGGACTTCTAAACACTAATCCACATACATCAAGGGGAACTACCTCTGATTCTACTTCACCAATAAAAACAACACTAATAGAAAATCTAAATTTGCATTGTTTGGTTATCTTTATGTTTTTAACTTCATGTACCCAACCCAATAAATATGAGCTTGGATGATCATGAACTTCCAATCCCAATTTGTTGACCAACTCTGCTACAATTAGATTCGCTTGTGAACTAAGTCAAACATAACATTAATCTTGGTAATTTTAACATGTATATTTATATGGAAGAGCTTGGTACTTTCGTTCTCTTACTGTTGTTGAAGGATACTAAGATTCACTTCCTTCTACATTGATGCACATATGATATTCTCATCCATGCCTGAGTTTCTCTCAATCTAGTTGCTCGAATCAATCTCCATGAAATTCTTCTTCTTATTATCTTTCTATGTGTTCTTTGGGTTAAGATTTTGATGCAACTTCTAGCACTTCTCCTTTGTATGATCACCATTGTTACAATGGTTAATGGGATATTTGTGTTGGTGTGTTATGGCCACTGTATTTTTATCTTTTCCCCCTTTCCTCTTCTTCTTCCCCTTCTTAAAAATGCTATGATGCTCCTTCTACTTCAATTCTCTTGATTTTCCTTTCTTCAGGCCTATGTTCTCCTGGTATTGTTCCTATACACAAGCATCATCCACCAATCTAGGCTTGAACAACATCACTTCCTTCTACAGATGGTTGTGTATACCCCTAGATACTTAAGAAGTACATTTGGTTTCTTTAGGGAGATACTCAGCATTACAACCATCTTTCTAAATTCTATGGTGTACTCTTGTACACTCTGCCTCTACTTCTTCCTGAAGTGGTTCCATTGGATCCATTGGTCCTATACATACTTGATAGGGTGAAACTATGACTTTATGAGGGCTTTAAAGTCCTCCCACATAGTCACTGGAGTATCTCCCTCCAACTTCAAGGTATCCATGTGGCTTTCCCACGAAGTCAGGGCAAGGCCCTCTAATTTCAACTAAGCAAATGAAATATTCTGTTCTTCCCCTATATGTTGAACACATAAATAAACTTCTAATTGTGCAACCAATGATTTAGATTTATAATATGATCTCACCTTCATATGACTTGATATCAACCTTCGCTTCCATTTT
Source organism: Pinus taeda (assembly GCA_000404065.3). Lineage (NCBI taxonomy): Eukaryota > Viridiplantae > Streptophyta > Pinopsida > Pinales > Pinaceae > Pinus > Pinus taeda. The sequence goes on along the minus strand of APFE031664280.1, from coordinate 46,802 downwards.
GAACAAGAACTGTGAATGGTTCACAAAACTTGAATTGGGTTTATCTTTTTTAGGTCCTTTATTTAGCTCGTTCTTTATTTCTTCCCTATCTCTTCATCTCCCCTCTAATTAGAACTATGTGTTAAAGCCCCTATCTTCTTTGAATAACCTGAGATTATTAGTCAGGGCCACCATGAGGAGATTCACGTTACAGTTTATATATGCAACTTTTACTTCCAACCGCAAAAGCCTCTCCTCTGTAGGATCACAAGGGTTATTCACAAATTCATCAGTCGTGACTGGAGTTTATTAATTTTGGCTTAACTAATCTAAATCCCCCACAAATATTCATAATATATCCAAATAAACACATTATTATACCAATATGATCTGTAAACTACCATGGATATTACACTATATAGTTTGCCACAATATATTTAATAAACTATACTTAAAAGTCCAAAATCTACACTATGAGGATTTATTTCTCTTCATATTTTAGATCTATAAATTATAGTTTATTGTGTATGCATGCAAATTATAATTATGCATAAAATGTAGAACAATGAAATAAAAACTCACAAACTAAAATTGACACAAGATATATCCCAGGGAACCCTTTTGGGAGAAAACCCAACTGGAAGGTGAGGTTACTTTCTTTTCTTTCTTTGAATAGAAAATGAATACAAGTACAAAGAAGTAAGACATGTGGCCCATGGGCTAATACAAAACACAGATCCTCTTTGTGTACTCTCTCCCCATCCCTCCCAACTACTTTGGTTGTCCATGGAACAAAATTCCCTCGAAAAGAATGGAATGCCTTTTTCGTCTAGTGGCTCAGTTATAACACAGATTGATAGCCTACTAATGGTTAGGTTTGACTCCTTCAACTCTTAAATAGAGTTATAATATGGACCCTTCTAGAGTCTTATTCATCATGATCACATGGCTAGCCTCATTTTTATGGATAATGGGGGCTGGCGTGGAATCCTCTCAAATTATAGTGGTCAAAACAAGAAGGTCAACTTCTGAGTGGCATAAATTTTGCATACAACTTTGATTGAGGTGATTCTTATGATTCAAAATTGTTTTAGGAACCACTTTGAGCCAAGTTCCAAAACAACAAGGTCAACTTCTGAGTGGCATAAATTTTGCATACAGACTTTGATTGAGGTGATTCTTATGATTCAAAATTGTTTCAGGAACTACTTTGAGCCAAGTTCCAAAGTTAATACTCAACCTTAAACCACCATTGGTAGAAGTCTTTGGATTCTACTACCATTTTGGTAACCACCAGATTGAGAGAGCACATCCATTGGTTGTTATCCACCAATGCTCTTCTTGGACTCACATACACCCCTACAAATTAAGGGAGGGGGGATGGAAAGTTGGAAACATAATCCTTATGGGATTATGCCAATTGTATTATTCACTTAACAAGAAGGTGAAAAGTCTTAAGTGAACTTGAATATCCATCGAGATTCCAACAAGACTCTTGAAATGTGAAACAAAGTATTATTAAAATTATTTTTATATGTGTATCATTTAATAATATGTATCTCGTGCCTTATTTAAAATTTTCTTTCAATTACATGAGTCTAATAGTCTGAAACCCTTAACTAGGTCTATATTTTGTTTTCTTACTTACGATGTTTCATTACAATTCCACGATAACCTAGAATCCATTTTGAGTTACTATTTATGTGGTCAAATGAGTCAAATTTCCCCTTTCCTTCTTGATCTCATGGCGAAAAACATACAATTGATTATTAAAAAGGATATCATGACTATTTTCCATATCTAGCATAACAAAAGGGCATTTTGGGCTTAAAATCCTTTAACATAGTGTTAGAAAACATGTAGTGTGGAGTCAAACCACACAATATGACTTTGACATGTGATTTGATCCCTATAACAACTAACCTCTCATACATCAACACTTTGAGATCATTACCTTGCCTATTTATACATGTTTATTCATCTTTGTAATGTTGTTTTGAACAACCTATCTTTGAAACCTGTCTTGTAGGGAGACATTTGAATCTATGACACACCGTGATCTATCTCTATTCCACTTCTTCCATGCTCTTGGGCTATTGCACCTATCATCTCCAAAACCTGTATCTCCTATGATTAACTTGGCTTCAACCTTGAAGGTTGTTTGATTCGTCTCAGAGTATATTCATTGGCATAATTCCACTCATGCCTTAAGAAAATCAAACTTGCAACCTCAAGGGAGGTTCCACCAAAGCTAAGGTTTTGGAGGATCCATCCCCTTTGAAAACATTTATATCTCTCTCCTTAACACTTTCAATAATTTATCTTTTGTGGTAATAGATCTATTATTATGTGTGTGAGTGGAGATTAGGTACAAGTTTATTTTATAAAAAAATTGAGTTATGTGTGAAGTCTTGTAGCCTTAGCACCTACAACATGAAGTTTAGGTGATTTATTTTTCATGCTTCTCTTTGTATCTCTCAACATCAAGGTTTCTCTCTTGCTAAATGAATCTTCGATAAATTAATTCTAGGTTGTAAATTTACTTTCATTTTTTAATTCTCCATATAAATTTGATTTGAAACATACACGACATACCTTAATAATCTACAACCATAGGCTTTCATAATTAAGACATGCAACCCTAATTAAACTAGTTGCATCTTAAACCTTGATCAACATAGTTGCTCTCCCTCTCTCTTTGATATCCTCTCTTGCCTCAAATTTGTCCTAATTAAAAAATAAAAAAAACAAAATAGTAAATATTTATATTATAAATCTATGCTCGAGGGCACAACAATACATCCAAAAAATAAAATGTGAGAAGTTAGGCTTATCGGTTCGCCATCCTCTTTCCACTTGATATCTAAAACCAATCTAAAGTCCTATGTCCATTCCTTTTGTAATTCCTCCAGAGTTGCCCAAAGACTAGACAAAATTTACATTCCATACTTATTAGTTTCAAGCATTCGGATCCTCCTCCTAGAGGAAGGAGACCGATCCCTAAGAGGGGTTAATTACATTCAGGTTAGGAGTGTTCTTAGGACTGATACAAATAGAGTTACAAAAAATTCCAGAGGGTTGAGATACTATTTCTCTTCCTTGATGGATTTCTTCGAATTGAATCCTCAAATGAATTATTTTGTCTTTGATCTAATGCATTTGTGTTGAAAGATCCACCATGATTTCCATTGTAGTTGTAGATTGAGAGGTCAACTGGTTATATCTAAATTGTAGCTAGAGCATATCTCCTTGCATTTTCTAAAGGTCATGCTCTACCTTGTCAATATAGGAATGCCTAAACATCATCTTTATGAGATTTTGTTTCCAAATCTTCTTAAGATTTAGATGAACCAAGGATAAACCTGAAACCAACATCTTCTCCTATGTGGGATTAGGATCCCATGTACACCAAAGTATCCCATACCTTGATTTAGAATTCCCATGTGGCATCCTCACACTACACATCTAAATTTCCTTGAATTAATCCATAAAACATGCATTGCAAGCTTTAATACTAGCAAAAACATTTGCAAAGGAAACTTATGAATCTCAATTACCAGATCCAAAGAGAGAAAAAAATCCCCATTAGTATAGAAGGATCAAATTTCATTGAACTCAAGCCCTCCCTTTGATATATTTCTCCCACACTCTACCATTATATCCATGTATGCTCCCAAATCTTCACAAATGGGAGTAAATAGATCCATGTTATGGTTGTCAACTCCTTGCAGGGGATCATAAACTTGCATTATACCCACTGTCATCGTTCTTGCATTTATTCCCTCTTTTCCAACATGAGAAGGAATAAAAGAAGCATATTTAACATCATCATCGTAATGCAAGTACATGTTAACTACATGCAAGTCTACATAAAAATCATCATTAATAGAATAGGTTGTCCAATCCATCATTTTCCCTAATACCATTCTCAATTCAATTACGCAAACCATCCTCCACAAGCACACCTACTGGTAAGGGTAATTGGGATTTAAAATCCATGTGTGTCGAATTGCTACATGACCTGTTGCATCTTTGAAGGAATTTCTAGGCTTGGGAATGGTGCCAAAGCATTTAAGTGAGGGATTTCTTTTAATTTGATGACCAATGAATCAAATCATTAACAATTGTACAACCCTAAAACTTTCGAGATTTTCAAAGTGTCGATTTTTACTCCTAACATCATATAATCCTTCAATTATTTTTGACAGAGGAAAGGAGCAGATATATGATAATTAAAAATTCATTCTAAATACTTAATTATTCAGATATAGTAGATGCGTGTAGGGAAACTTCTATTGCCAAACACATATACAATCAAGAGATGAAATAAGGCAACAATTAAATGATGCAAAGGTACTAATTTAAATAACATGTTCAATTAGCTAGTCTGAGTGATGATAATACTTTACAATGGGTTGTCAGGGAAGTTAATATTTAACTTATCCTTACTCTAACTCCTATGTTACCTTTAACATATGATGAAAAACATAAATGAATACACCAGAAAAACTCACATGAACACAACTATTGTTAAAACTGAAGTCAGAATCCTTTGATTATCTTCAAAAACTTCCAAGGAAGTACAATGATGTTCCTTGGCTTTCACAAAGGTTCAACCTTTCCTACTTCGAATTATAATGTATATATAGAATGTAATTCAAAAAAATATAATTTAATGCAATCCTTTACAAAAAATAAACTCTAATCCAAAATAATTTGGATATATCTAATTAATACAATTCAAAAATAGAAATCTGAAACTGATTCTCGAGAAACAACACACTATTTGAGGATGTTGTTTGCAATTGCTGCCTCGAAATATCTATTTGCTCTTTGTGCTCCTGCGTTTGTTGTATTGACACCTAAAAAACTTCATTTTGATCCTGCTTTTCTGTGTTGCTGCTTGAAATTTTGTATTTAGTTCATTTAAGAAGTTTGAGGAACTTATCCCATTTTTCATCATCTAGACATGAAAATTTAATTACCTTCCTATAAGCTTCATCAACATCTGTATACTTCTCAAAATTTGGCTTAGTAATGAATAAATGATGGACTTCATGCAAGATAAATCAATCATATTCTAAACCTTCTATAAAAGCTTTCCCACTTATGATCCCTTTTAGCTTAGCAAATCTTAACTTATTTGATGTTATGCCATGTAATTTGTACTGGTAATTATCAAGTGGAATCAATTGGCCAGGAGCATCCCTTAAGGATGGAAGTCCCTTTTGTTGGAGGATAGAAAAATATTTGTGGAAATTTTTAATTTGAGCTTCCAAGTTCTGACATGTATTTTCCAGCTGTAACATTAAGTTCCTTTTTGTCAATACCTTTCTGACCTCTAGGACTGTGTTTGTCCTATCTTCGATTCCCAACTCTTCAAGCTCGTCATTGGTTTTTGAGTTCAACACTTTAATAAACCTTTGTGCTTCCTCTAGTTTATGATCCAATTCTTCTTTGATTTCTGTTATGCTTGCTTTTGCTTTCTGTACCAGCTGCTCCTGTTAAAAAATTATTTCAATGGACGTCCACATCTCTGAAATGGTTGAATTAATATCTATCTAAATTTTTTCCTTTGCTTCAGATAATGTTTGTGCACTTATTGACGTATCCATGTATTTTTCAAGTTGTTTAGTTAGCTTGAAATTCTTTTGCACCTCTAAAATATATGCATTATTTGCCTTAATTTTACTTTCTTCCATTCTCTGCATGGATGCCTTCTTTTTCTCTATTTCAACATTTCTTAAGGATAGATCCCCCATAGCCTTTGATAAATTTTTAGTGGCTTCTTCACTGGTTGATCCTATTTTCACTAAAGAATATCCTGCACTGATTTGTTGTTCCTTTTCTTTCAAGAGATTTTCCAAATTTGTCTCCATTTTCTGAATCTGAATATTCTGTTCAACTATCATCTTCAACATATTTTCTTTTTCTTTAACTAATTACCCCACTCCCTGAGTTTGGGGATGCTCTGTTGTTGGTAATTTTAGTTGCTTTCTTAATGCTTGAATGTCTGCATTTCTTATTTTGATGATTTCTTCAACAACATTAACATCATTAGGATCTAATCCTAAATTTATTACCAAATATTCTAATGCTTTTATTCTAGTATCTTTAGCTAGGGAAGACATCTTTTCTAGCTTGAGATGTGAATGAATATTGTTTAAAGAAGCTTGCAATTTTGATGTTGCCATGGAAAAACTTTTCAATGAGGAATATATCTTCTCACTTGCTTGTTTATGAAGATAAATTTGATCTATTGGATGAATCTTCTTTGTGTCAAAAGAAAATACAAAAGTCTTGTAGTCCTCTTCACTTTTAGGAACTGGAACCTTTGGCTCAAGGAATTCTAATTGAAATTTTCCTCTTTCAGGTCAAGTGCAGATAATAGTCTAGTTTGGGTTGTGGAATGCTGTTTCCAAAACTCAAAATATGTAGAAGTCTTCAGAGTTTCATTCTTCTTTTTCATTTCTCTGAATCTTGCAAAAATACTCCGTTGTTCTGAAGAAGGAGAAGCAGGGGAATCTAGAACTTTTTCTTCAAATTGTTGTAGAGAATACACATGCTCGCTTGATAATACCATTGTAGTATGTTCCTCTGGATTTTTGATCTCTTATGGCTCTTCTTCTACGTTCTTTGTTTTTCTCCTTTTGAAAAATTTAAATCTCATTGGTTTAAAACTTGAACCTGTAGGAGACATACTCTCACTTGGCCTTTTTAATTATTTTTCTTTCAATCTTGGGCTTTCTAGAGCTGTTTGAATGGAAATTTGCTCTTGAATCTCTTGTAAGGTGTCATCCTCCGATATCTCCTGATTTGCATACTGCTCAATTTCTGGCTTAGATATATGGGTATAAGGAGTTGATTTTTGTTCAACTTTGATAGATGAAATTAATCCAAGAGGGTCATAAGGCCAGTTGAAACTCAACTTGAATTTCATCCATTTCAATAAATTGTCAACTTATTTTTCTGCTGCTCTAGTATTAACTATAAATGGACCCACTTGTGTCTTTAACTTAAATTGAGCCTTATGCTTCCTAGACACAAAATTAATTTCATCCATGTTCATCCTCTTCCTAATAAATTCCAAAGCAAAAATTTATCATAGGCGTAAAAAATGGTAGCTTGTATCAAGGCAATTCACTACCATAAACTCGGATTTTTGTAAAATTTTGGTAAAGATACCAATCTCCTACTTTTGATTGCTCATTGAGAAGTAAAATCCTTTTGATTTCCATGGATATCCTTAGAACTGCATCAGTGTTAAGAAGGCATAATGATATGTATAAAAATTGATCTACAAAATCACTGAAAGAATACTCCTCTGATTTTTTTTTGACCAATGATGTCCAGTATATAACAGAGTGTGGCCTTCCCTTTGAATCCATTTTTTCTATGGAATTATGAATCTTTCTAACTGGTGATACAAGAATAGATATACCAAAATTGACTGAAGTTTGAAAGACCCTTCATCACTAAACTTTAGGAATTGTTCATGGATAACATATGATAAAAACTGATTAAAATTAAAGAAGACTGAGGGAATTTTGCTAGATGAAAATACTGGGAGAAATCCTAAAATCACTTCATCCACCCATTGATCATTTTGGTATCCTAGAAGACAACAAACCATGGAAACAACTCGTCTGAACATTTCTGGAAAGGTAACAGAAGAGTATGGTGGATTTGTTCGAGGCAATTTTGAATTTTCAGGAAGAAAGGATTCGAACATATGAGCTCATTGTTGAAAGAACATATATTTCATTAAATTTGGAATTAAATGGTGGATCAAGAATTTGAAAATAACAAAGAAACTCAATTTTAGTCATGTCCTTGTAATATAATTTTTCCAATTTTACTGAAATATGTGTTAAAGGTAAGTTTTTGATAAATTTTCGTCAAAGAGTCAATTAGAAAAGGATGAAGAGAACAATGAGGGTTTATATGTAAAGCTTGAAAAATTGACTATGGGGTTATTGAAAACAAAATCTCATCGTTTCGGGCAACTATGTCCCTTTTACTCGATAGATATCGGCTTTCACACCAGGTGATGAATTCAGGAAAGTGAAGGGTTTGGGGGAAACAAATTGGGGTAACATAGAATCCCAAAAGTAGAATTCATTACTGGCATCTGCAAATTTCTGGAATGCCCAATTATGAAGCTCATAAAGATCAAATTCACATTAGGTTTATGTAATTTTAGACTCGGTATCAACAAGGGGAAATTCATCTAAATTTGGTACATGAGGTAAAATTGGGCTTTCAACAGTTAACTTAAATTTCCCTTTTTGACTTGTCATTTTGATAATGAAAAAACAGAGAACGATTAAAGAAAATACCAGGTAATTTTCGGCTGGTAGCACTAGTTAATTGCTATAATTTGTTAATTTGGTGTCACTGAATGCTTTGGTTAAGAATGACAAGGTGAAGAACAATAAACTTGCTAGAGGAGATTTAGGTTTATCAATGGGTTTTAAACAATTTTATTCAAATAACCATTTTTTGCGCATCCACAATTAACAACCAGAACATTGGCAAGAGAGAATTTGACAATTCAACGGTTAAATTGTTAAATTATCACGTGATATGGCAGTGGTTATTTTTGGCGGAGTATGTGGCTGTGGGAGAAAATAATAGGAGCACTAGCAGAAGGAAGAGGAGATTCGCGAAGGGGGGAGTAGTAGTGATAAGTGGTAATGGAGGAGAGGGTCTCGCAATGCTGGGAAGTCAACACATAGCGATAGGTGGTAAACTCAATATCATTTGGCAGACACCCCTAGTTTCTCTTTGTTAACCATCGGGAGTGCGGGGGGTGCCACAATCTCTTAGTGGCCGTTGATGTTAGCGGGATTAATCCAGAGCATCCAAAGCTACTCAGACTTTAATCTCTTTGGAGACAATTCTTATTTAAATAATAAAAAAATTTATTTAAATACTATGGCTTTGTGCCATAATGAAACTTAAAGCAACATTTAATCTAGTGCGCTTTATTACAAAGTGCATAAGGGAATTAACTTGACAAATTTTCTTTTGAAATCTATGCAATTTAAAAGATAAATGCATAGACAAAAGGAAGTTATAACATCCACTCCATCTGGGGACTGCTTCCACCTGCGGGATGCAGAGAACATGCAAATCCATGTGCCTTCTCCTCAAGCTATTGAGCCATTGTTGTAGAAAACCACACTTGCTTTTGAAAATATAAATAAAACTGAATATATACAATTATTATGAGAAAAACTTACTTAGTACTCGATGTAATGCTTTAAATATTGCCCATTGACTGGCAATGAGAAATATTCTCCCTCCAAATTTTGAAGAATGAAGGTATTATTTTCTTTGACTTCTGCAATACTAAAAGGTCCTAACCAAAGGTTGTCAAAATTTCCATGCTTTTCTTTTTCTTCTCTTCTTGCATCTCGTTTGAGAACTAAATCTCCTTGTCTGAAATCCCTTTCTCTAACTTTTCTACCAAATTTTTCATTTTGTCTTGATATTGTAGAAGTTTGTATTGTACTTCTTCTCTGTCATGATTTAATTCAATGATTTGATTTATTCTTTTTGAGAAACCAACATTGTGCTCATATGAATCCTGTAAAAGTTTCATGACAGGAAATGCTAACTGAGTGGGGAGAATAGCTTTTGTTCCATAAACAAGTTGAAATGGCGATTTACTAATAGACCTCTTGGGTGAAACTCTATTTGTCCATACTGCATATTTCAAATGACTGTCCCAGTTTCTTTTATGATATGCTAATACCTTTTTGATGACTTTAATTTGATTATTCAACTAATCCATTCCCTTGTGGATAATAAGGTGTAGAATGATGTAATGATATCTGATATCTTTGACAAAATTCAATCATTTTAATGCTACTAAAAGCTTGAGCATTATCTGTGACTAATTGTCTTGGACAACCAAATCTAGACAAAGTGTTTTCTTCAATAAATTTCATGACTACAAAATTAGTTGCATTTTTCACAGGAATAGCCTCTACCCACTTTGTGAAGTAATCAGTTGTTGTAAGTATCCACCTGTGTTGATTACTTGAGGAAGGAACTATCTCACCAATAGAGTTTAGTCCCCACTGTAAAAAGGGAACTTCAATTAAAACTAGAATGAGAGGGAGGGAAACTAATCTTTGTTTTCGTGCAAAAATATGACAAGGGATACAATTTCATACCTTTGAACCAACTTGTGCAAACAACTTTGGCCAATAGAATCCCGCTCTGAGTATTTTATTTGTTGTTGCTTTCCAAGCATAATGACCTCCACAAACCCCTTCATGAAATTTTTCAATCACTCCTTATGTTTCACTTTTAGTCAAACACAATAAAAGAATATTTAGTGGAGCCTTCCAATACAAATTTCCATTTACTCTACAATATTTCATTGCTCTCAACTTAAGAGATCTACATTTGTTCCTTGTGAATTCAAAAGGATATTCAAAATCACGTAGAAATGTACAATGTCTTTATACCAGTTTGATGATACAAAAAATTCATCAATATGCAAAGGAAGTGGTACTGGTGCTAAACTGGGAGAAGGTTCTTGTGGATTCTTCTCCTCTAAAGCATATGAAACCTGCATGATTGAATTGATACCCAAAATTTTGATTCTGCCAACAACTTAGCAAGACCTTGTCCTTTAACCAATTTTGTTGGTTTGATATCCAAATCAAACTCTAGGATCTTAGCAATCCATCTTCCCCTTTTTCCATCTGTATTAGGTCGAGTCAACATTGTTTTTACTGCATTATTAGGTACATAAGCAATTATAGGGGAATTCAACACATAGATTCTAAAAGCTTTCAAGGCTTGAACTAAAGCATTGGCTTGTTTTTCAATTATGTCGTATTTCAGTTGTGCATCCCTCATAACCTTGCTAAAGAAAGTGATTGGTTGCTCGTGAAGGTGTTTATTTCTCTGCAATAAAACCGTTGCAATAGTGGTGTCTGAAGCAAATGAGAAATTCTACAGAGTTTTGAATAATCAGGACTAGCAAGTACCGGTGCTTCTGAAATTGCTTTCTTAATCTAAGAAAACGAAAATCTAACTTGTTTGTTCCATTTGACTTCATGATTTTTCTTCAACATATCAATAACATCTTTAACAATTTCAGCATAATTCGGTATGAACCTTCTTTAAAAAATTATTTTCCCTAAGAATGATTGAATTTATTTCTTAGTTTGAGGTAGGTTGATTAACTGAATAATTGAAACTCTTTTAGGATCAATTGTGACTCATTATTTTGAAATGATATGCCCTAACAACTTCCCTTCCATCATGGCAAATATTGATTTTTTGGAATTTAGAGAAATCCCAAATTTTCTACATCTCTGAAATAATTTCTTCAAATGTTTGATATGTTTTGCATCAGACTCTAAAAATATAGTTAAATCATCAAGGCAAATGATTATGAATTTATTTACCTTTCCAACAAATGCCAAATCCATAGCTCTTTGAAATGTTGCACCAACATTAATTAGACCGAAAGGCATTTTAGCATACATGAAGGTACCCTAGGGTGTTGCCAAAGCTGTCTTTTCTCTGTCTTCTTGACTAACTAAAATCTGATTATATCTAGAAAACCCATCTAGCATTGAAATCCTATCAGATCTTGTTACTCTTTGACACAATTGATCCATCTCTGCCAGCGGATAATTATCTTTCAATGACATTTTTTTATTTTTTTTTTTATTTTTTTTTATTTTATTTTATTTTTTTTTTTTTTTTTTTTTTTTTTTTTTTTTTTTTTTTTTCAGGTTTCTAAAATCAACACACAATCTTATTTCTCCATTCTTTTTCCTAATAGGAACTAGATTAGTTATCCATTTAGAATATCTTAAAGGAACAATGATCTTTGCATCTAACAACTACCTTATTTCTTTCTCAATAATTGACAAGAAAATGGGATTGATTCTTTTCATTTTTTGTTGAAATGACTAAGCTCATGGTTTCAAGGGAATTTTGTGCTCAATAATAGTTGTATCATAAGTTTTCAGATCTTCATATGATCATGCAAATACATCTTTATATTCTTTGAACAAATTGACATATTTATCTCTAATATCCTGTGGCAAGATTGCTGAGATTTTGACATTTCTTACTTCTTTTGTAGTACCAATATTGCAATCTTGTATGTTTTTTTGTTGTGGATTTGACAATGAAGATCTTGCTACATCATTTTGATCAAAAAATTTCAAGAGGGACTAATCCTTTAGGAATATAATTGTTAGGCAATTGTATAATGTCATGATCCAACTATTTTTTTTGTTTTGTATCTAAATCAACAACATTTTCTTTTATCACATCATTGTTTTCTTCTTCAACATGTGAGCGAGAAAACTCCTCAATGGTTTGTAAAACTTCTTCAATTGTTCATCATCCTCAAAATCTTGTTAGTGTTTTAAGTTATTAGGAATAGAATGTTTGTACTTAACTTCAATTTGATACTGTAGCTATAAAGAATCTAGAATTTTGTAAGTGCTTGCAGAAACTGTCAAGGAATCTGCATGCATGTTACCTTCCCTTAGAATAACTGAAATGTTAAAAGCTTGAAAACAATTCTTCACACAGTCCCATACTTCATTTTTGTAAGCCCTTAATCTAGGATGTTTTCTTTGACAAAGATTTCTAACCTATTTCATTATCAATTCTGAATCACCAAATACTGCCATATTTTGCACTTTCATTTTCTTTGCTAACTCTAATCCCAAGATTAAAGCTTCATATTCTGCCACATTGTTACTGACTTCAAAATCTAACTTAAAGGATTGAGTAATATTTTTCTTTTCGGGGGAAATAAAAACAATCCCAGCTCCAACACCATCTTTAGAGAAAGCTCCATCAAAATACTTTCCAAACAATCATTCTTTGAGGATTGAGGAAGATTTATAATGTCTTCAATCCCGTTTTGTGGATCACACTGCTCATTTGCAGCCAAGATAAAACACCCTAAATCTTTATCAATAACATATATAGCATTATTTTCTACTTTATTAGCATTACAAACAATATTTACAAATCTCACTTCTCTATATAATATTAGGTGTTCACCTCGATAAACAAGAGTGGTAGCGTAGGACATATCCATTTGTAAGCTTCCTCTGAGCTTAACACAACAAAATCTTGATAATAACATACCAAATTTAGTAGGAATGTTTATCACTTACCCATTACTATGCTCTTCACAGGAATCTGGGCAAGGGTGCCAACTAAATCTTTGATTAGCCCCAAACATGGTACCTTCTTTGAATCAAATGCATACAAGTCATGATAGGGCCGAGTGATTTGCAACTGAAGCAACTCCATAATAACTTTAGGCATTAAATTGTGAGAAGCACCAGAGTCTGGAATACAGTTAATGATGAACCTTTAAGTGACATAAAAAGGTGGAACACTTTCATCTACCATATCCAAACTAGGCCCAAAAACCACATAAGGCTTCTCACCTTGTAGTCTATTCACATCTACACTTGAAGATTGTATCCCTTTGTAAACTTGTTGCTTATAACCTGGATTTCTTGAAAACATATAAAGGAATTGGAATTTTTACCCTTCTAATTCTTTTTCCACATTAAAAATAGGGGGGGGAGAATTTTTTTTGTAGTATACTGGTCTTGTGGCTAGTTTTGAGGTTGAACAGATGAAGTTTCAACAACTTTATCTTATGGGATAGCAAAGGTTACCTTTTTTGCAGGTCTACCTAGGCCTTGTCTGGGTATCAAGTCATATCTTCTATTCAATTCAACAAGCAGAAATTCAGGAAAAACTTGATATTTAGAAATTTCAAAGGATTCGTTATTCTGAACAAGAGGATTTATTTGATTGTGAGGGACAATAACATTTTCAAATGGTTGGTAAATAAAATAATTGATATCATTGGTCACAACAGGCATTACTTCGTTAGGACCCTGATCATCAATCATTAATGGAGGTTGGATTTGTTGGTCATTATTTGGTCTCTCTCTCTTTGTAAAATTTGTGGCTGAAAAGGTCCCCTGTATTGTCCTAGAGGTCTATTTACATTTAGTTGAGCTACTCTTGGTTGAGTTGCCATCCTTGAAATTTGATTAGGAAAATTTCTTAATAATGAATTTATCTCATCAATTGTATGTTCCTCTTCTTTCTTCTTTGATGATGAACCACTTTCTTCTTTAGTTTTCAATTTCCTCTCTGCTTTTTCTGCATTGCCTTTCAATTTACGTGATGTTACCCTATTAGTTTCTACCTCAATTGCATTAGTTTTCATATCTTCTAAATTTTTGGATTTTCTTTCTCTTAACTTTAAAGCAAAATCGTCATTGAATCCATTAGAAAATCTAACTTTAGTTGCAGTAATTGGAGGCTTACAATCTCGTGGCATCTTATTGTAAATATTGTTAAACCTTTTGATAAATTTTGTAACAAGTTCACTAGGATTCCTTTTTAAATCTTCAAATTTTGTGAGATAATAAACAAGATATTTTTTAATTCCCCATTGGTTTATAAAGATAATTGTTAATTCTTCTCATGAATTTATAGACTTTAGGTGTAATTGCTTGAACTAAATTCTTACATTTCCCTCTAGTGATTGAATAAACAGTCTCATATAAATATCTTCATGCTCTATGTTCATATTGTCTGCAAAATCAAGAAATGTAGATAAATAATCTTCTAGGCACAATACTTGCTAAGGTTTTGCAATGGGCTAGCAAGCTAAGTGGGTTTGATTGTGGCGAAAACTCCACAGTTAAGCGCGCTTGAACCAAAGGCGATCTAGGTTGGGTGACCTCCTGGGAAGTCCTGATTACTAGGTGCAAGCCCTGGAAGTGATGATTAACGCTACGTGATTCATTTCACTAGTTTCAATACCACTTCTTCACCCCTGTGAGCATCACCCGATGCAATGAGTGCTCAGTGGACTATTCAAAAATCATGAGAAATTAGTCAATTACGACTACCTCTCATGGAAATGGTCATAGATGAATGACTTACTTAACACAGTTGAATCCCAAAAAATGATATCTAATAATGCACAGCGAAAACCTCCAATACTTAATCCAAAAAGAGTGAAGGGAACTCTACTTGAATGGTTCATGAAGCATAATACTTGCTAAGGTTTTGCAAATGGGGTAGCAAGCTAAGTGGGCTTGACTGTGGGGAAAACTCCACAGTTAAGTGCACTTGAGCTAGAGGCGATCTAGGATGGGTGACCTCCTGGGAAGTCCTAGTTACCGGGTGCAAGCCCCATAAATGATGATTGACGCTATGTGATTCATTCACTAGTTTCAATCGCACTTCTTCACCCCTGTGAGCATCATCCAATGCAATGAGTGCTAAGTGGACTATTCAAAAATCATGAGAAATTAGTCAGTTACAACTACCTCTCATGGAAATGGTCATAGATGAATGACCTACTTAACACAATTGAATCCCAAAAAATGATATCAAATGATCTTCTGCTCATGGTCCTGTTTCTACATTACATCTTGGTAAAATTTTCAAATATCCTTTTGGAAAGTCATGAATTTGATTTGCTGTTGGAAGTACTAGTGTTGCATACCGAGTTGTCATAATTGGTCTAAATGCAGCCATTTATTGTTGTGGAAAAACTATCTTTGTGGGAGATAAATCTTTACTAGAAGATGACTTATTTGAAATTAAAGGCTTTTTTAGAAACTGAGGATGAGTGATTAACTTTTGGACTTCAAGAACAATATTTCCTTGATCTTCAAAAGCTAAAGGATTTGTGTAGATTTTAAATTCCTCTTCAAACTTGGAAGAAGTAGAAGGATAAGTATGTATGACAGAGGAAATAAAATCAACAAGTTTAAGTTCAGACAGCTCAATTTCAAGCTCTACTTCTGTGTCTGATGATTCTGAAAGAGGAACTTGAAGCTTAAAAGATTCAAGTTGATGAACTAACAAAGCATATTGTAGATCCACTCCCTCAGAAAGGAGTTCTAAGACTTTAGGTGGTAAATTTGATAATTCAACAAGGATGGGAATTGGTTGAAAATTCTCAGACTGTGAAGCTATTTCAGGAGGAAGAGGGGTAGAAGTAGAAGCTTTAAGTCTACGTCTAAGGGAGGCAATTCTCACAAGTATTTATTGATCTGATAATGGAGTGAAAAATTGTGGATCAGAGTGAGATATAGTATGCTTGCGTGAAGCCAAATTTAATTTATGAAGTTCCCAGTTGAAGGATTTTAGCATGCTAACCTCTTATTCGCCATTAAGAGGTGAGTCTTATCGTTGTCCAAGGGGAATAAACTTCAAGTTCTGTTCCCCGGTAATGACACCAATCTGATGTTGTATTTTTGAAGATAGTTCTAGGCTCAGGAATTGTGCCAAAGCATCTAAATAAGGGATTTCATTTAATTTGATGACCAATGAATCAAACCATTAAAACTTATACAACCCAAAAGCTTTTGAGATTTTCAAAGTGTTGATTTTCACTCCTAACAACATATAATCCTTCAATTGATTTTGACAGAGGAAAGGAGAAGATATATGATAATTAAACATTCATTCTGAATACTTCATTATTCAGATATAGTAGATGCACGTAGGGAAAAATCTACATCCAAACAAATATACATTCAAGATATGATAGTAGACAACAATTAAATGATGCATAGGTACTAATTTAAACAACCTGGTCAATTAGCTAGTCTCAGTGATGATGATAAATTTACATTGGGTTGTCGGGGAAGTTAAAATTTAACTTAGCCTTACCCTAACTCCTATGTTACCTTGAACATATGATGAAAAACAAAAATGAATACACTAGAAAAAATCACATGAACACAATTGTTGTTAAAACTGAAGTCAAAATCCTTTGATTATCTCCAAAAAATTCTAGACAAGTATAATGATGTTTACTTACTTCGAATTATATATATATATATATATAATATATATATCTAGTATGTAAATCAAAATGTCTAATTTAATACAACCCTTTACAAAAAATAAAGTCTTATCCAAAATAATTTAGATATATCTAATTAATATAATTCAAAAATAGAAATATGAAACTGATTTTGAAGAAACAACACACCATTTGAGGATGTTGTTTACAACTGTTGCCTCAGAATCTGTATCTACTCTTTGTGCTCCTGTCTTTGTTGTACTAACACCTAAAAAAACTACATTTTGTTCATGTTTTTCTTTGTTGTTTCCTGAAATTTTGCATTCAGTTCACTCAAGAAGTTCGAGGAACTTATCCCATTTCTCATCAGATGGACATGAAAATTTAATTACCTTCTTGTAGGCTTCATCGAATTTTGTATACTTCTCAAAAGTTGTCTTAGTAATGAATAAATGATGGACTTCAAGCAATATAAATAAGTCATATTCTAAACCTTCTATAAAATCTTTACCACTTATGATCCCTTTTACCTTAACAAATCTTAACTTATCTGATGCTATATCATGTAATTTGTATTGGTGATTCGCAAGTGGAATCAACTGGCCACAAGCATCCCTTAAATATGGAAGTCCCTTTTGCTAGATGAGAGAAAATTTTCTATGGAACTTTTTAATTTGAGTTTCCAAGTTTTGACATTTATTTTCCAGCTGTAACATTAAGTTCCTTTTTGTCAATACCTTTCTGACCTCTAGGATTGTGTTTATCCTATCTTTGATTACCAACTCTTCAAGATTATCTTTGGTATTTTAGTTCAACACTTTAAAAAATCCTTTGTGCTTCTCATGGTTTATGATCCAATTCGTCTTTGATTTCTGTTATGGCTACTTTTTCTTTCTGTACCAGTTGCTCCTGTTCAAAAATTATTTCAATGGACGTCCACATCTCTGAAATGGTTAAACTAATATCTATCCAAATTTTATCCTCTGCTTCAGATAATATATGTGCACTGATTGACTCATCCATGCATTTTTCAAGTTGTTTAGTTAGCTTGAATTCTTCTGCACCTCCGAAATATATGCATTATTTTCCTTAATCTTACTTTCTTCCATTCTCTACATGGATGCCTTCAATTTCTCTATTTCAACATTTCTTAAGGATAGATCCCTGTTAAAATTGGAAACTAGGGCCAAACTCCATGTGGGTCATCTTATTTATGGCAGCTGCTATTTTTTCTAGATTCCTCTTTTTGAGAGGTGTAGGATTGATTTAAAGATCATCCGATTCCGACAAGTATTTATGGAGATATGAATTTATTTGTATTTACTTGACAAATTGTCAAGGTCGGCCAACAGCTAAATGTGTGGCATATATGCCCATCAAACCATATAAGTACAGGTGAGGTTGAGTCATTATCAACTCATCTCATCTCGCTCATTCTTCTCTCTTTCCCCTTATCTTTGGGTTACAAAAGGAGCACCTCACACGTGGGAAGAAGGAGGACGCAGTAGGGCAAGGAGGACGCAGAAGCTGCAGGTCATCTCTTTGACCAGCATTGACCAAGCGTTGACCATTCAGGAGTGCAGTTTTGGTGTGGCTGCCTCTCTTAGGCAAGCCACAGATTTTGGCACAAATATTGAGGCAATCTGTCCACAGGTTTGACCAGTGTTGACTACCCTAGTTTTGGGCAGCAATTTGACTTTAGTCAACAACAATTTGACTTCAATCAACAACAGTTTGACTTCAATCAAGAACAGTTTGACTTCAGTCAACAACAGTTTGAATTCAGTCAACAACAGTTTGACTGTGTTTTTGGCATTGTTCAAGGGCTGTTTATTCAGGCTGTTCGAGGGCTATTTGATCGGAAATTGACCAAGCATATTGGAGGTCAATTTCAACTTGTTTGACCAAGTTTGACTTTGCTGATCTAGGGTTTGTTGCTGCTGATATAAAATTACAGAATTCTAATTTTGTACTATTTCTCTCTGCTGAACTATTGAAGATAAAAGAAGATTTGATCAAAGGGTTTCCCCGCAGTGGGGTTTGTCCTTGGCTAGCCGCCACATCTTGTGTCTCTTGTCTTGGCTTGTTTTTTGTTGATCGTTTAATGTTCTATCTGCACTTTACTTAATGTATATGTGATTGCTAATATGTGGCTCATAAGACGAAAAGAAGTAAATTTCTCTAAGCATAGAACATAAGATAATTTAACATGGTATCAGAGCTGAGGTGAAGGCAAAGCCCAAGCAAGAGCAAGAGCAAGAGAAATCACCGAAGAGAAGGTTGGCAAGGCTATCCTAAAAACGTCATGGGGTCCTCAACACTCTTCCCTGCCGAAGACAAGCTCCGTGAGAAGTCTGAATATAATGGATGGAAGATGTCTCTCAATCTGACTTTAGAAGATGAGGAAGTGTTGGACCATGTGAGAGGCAATGTTGTTGCACCTCCATCAAATGCATCTGCTACTTCCAAAAGTAAGTGGTCCAAGGGAGAAGTCAAAGCAAGGAATATCATTTGGGACTCTATCGACAAGCGCCTGATGGCCTATGTTTCTAAGCTGACAACCTCCAAGGAAATCTACGATAGACTGGTGAGTTTATTTAAAGTTAATGATGCAAATCAAGTTTTGTTCCTTATAAATAAGCTGGAGGAAATTAAGAAGGGAAAAGATGAGAGTATGCAAGC
This sequence comes from Pinus taeda, assembly GCA_000404065.3. Taxonomy (NCBI): domain Eukaryota; kingdom Viridiplantae; phylum Streptophyta; class Pinopsida; order Pinales; family Pinaceae; genus Pinus; species Pinus taeda. The sequence goes on along the minus strand of APFE031664280.1, from coordinate 27,283 downwards.
ATATTTGTTAAGGATCACCGAGATCAAGAATGATCTCCTATCTATTGGGGAAGTAGTTCCTGACAGGGAAATGACTATCACAACTCTTGGAGGACTGCCACCTGAATGGTATATATTCAGGACTACTCTTCTCAACAATAATGTCATCCCAGAATTTGAGGAATTGATGGCTAGATGTATTCAAGAAGAGACAAGGATGGAAGAGCAATAAATGTCGCCACTTAAAGGCCATCCCTCTACCTTTTCTTCTCATGCTAAAAGAAGAAACAATTATGGGGCTAAATCCAAAGGAAAGGCTAGAACAAAGGGTGGAAGAAAAGGACGATGTTACAATTACAATAAAATGGGCCATTATGCAAGGGAGTGCCCTGATAAAAGGGACTCACACCATGACGATGACCAAAATCAGTCTCAAGGCAATCAAAGGAATGCCAGGTCTAATGGTAGAGGTAAAAGAAATGTCGGAAATCACGGAAGAGGACAACCCTTCAAGAAGGCAAGAAACTCCAGGTATGAATCTAATGTTGTTAACAATAAGCAAGATGAATATTGTCTACCAGCGGCCCTCTCTACTGTTGCTCCCCTGTACATGCTGAGAAATTGGCTTATTGATAGTGGTGCCTCAAGGCACTTCACTGGTTTCAAAGAAGCTCTCTATGATCTGATAGAGAAGGAGACCAACCTGGAAATTGTCCTTGGGGACAATGCAAAATATCTCGTGAAAGGTGTAGGGAATGTCACTCTTCAATTGAATTAGGGTAATACAATCCATTTGCAAGAAGTCCTATATGCACCTGATCTAAAAAAGAACTCGGTGTCCGTTTCAACAATGGAAGACAAAGACTACAAGGTAACCTTCATCGATGGCAAGGTACGTGTATGGAAAAATAATTTTAAAGAAACTTTCCTTCTTGGGTTTCGAGTCGATTCATTATATCAGGTCGGAGGAAGTCCGCTGGGTGTCATGTCTTGTGATATATCACTTCAATCTAAACTATGGCATCGAAGGTTTGCTCACCTTCATTATAAATCTCTACCCAATGCAAGACAAATGGTGACAGGGATGCCCGATTTCCAAGTAGAGCTAGAAGGTGTATGTTCAGGATGTGCCGAAGGGAAGCTCAAAAGGGGACCATTCCCCTCAAGCCTAAGCAAGACCTCTGATATATTGTAGTTGGTTCACTCAAACATATCTAGTATGATGCCTGTGAACTCCTTCGGAGGATATTTATATTACCTCACTTTTACAGATGACTATTCTCACAAGACTTGGATATACTTCTTGAAAAAGAAGGATGAAGTGTTCACTTGGTTTTGTCACTTCAAAGCCTTGATCAAGAATCAAACTGAAAATAAAATCAACATCTTAAGTACTGATAATGGGACTGAGTATGGATCCAATGAGTTCCATGACTTTTGCAAAGAAGTTGGCATTAAGAGGGAGACTACAACACCATATACTCCTGAGTAGAATGGTGTGGCGGAAAGGAAGAATCATACAATTGTGGAAGCTATCCGTGCTATGCTTCATGATCAAAGACTTCTGAAGTTTCTATGGGCCGAAGCTGCCAATACCGTCGCATATGTGCAAAACTGATGCCCTCGTCAAACATTGGGTTCCAAGACTCCTGAAGAGATGTTCACTGGTAAGAAACCTGACATATCTCATTTTAGAATATTTGGAAGTCAAGTATATTTTCATGTGCCGAAGGACAGAGGAATAGATTGGGTGCATCTGGAAAGAAAGGAATCTTTGTGGGCTATAGCAAAAACTCTAAGGGCTATAGAATCTATGTGGCTGGTCAAAGGGAAATCGATATTAGCCATGATGTCACCTTTGACGAAGATATGGCTCTTAGAAAAGTTGACAATCTTCTTACTCAAAGGGGATCTAAAGAAGCTGACACCAGGGAACCAAAGGAAAAGGAAGATGAGACGATGCCCTATGTGGAAGAACCTATGGATCCTATTGATCCCCCTCCGCAAGAGCCTTCCTCTTCTAGGAAGAGGCCTTCATGGCTAAGGGGGACACTTAATGATTATGAAGGGCACGTTGCACCCACGGGAACCTTCTGAGAAAGTAAGAAGCCGACCAGGTATCAGGGATATTTGACCATCATGAGCATGATCATCCAAAATAAGCCTTCGTCATTCATAGAAGCTGTCAAGCATCAAGTATGGAAGGATGCTATGACTGAGGGATATGAGTCCATCATGAAAACGATGTCTAAGATGTGGTCCCCAGACCCCAGGACAAAGTAGTTGTCACTTTTAAATGGCTTTACAAGATAAAGCATGCAGTTGATGGAAGTGCGGAAAAGTATAAGGCTCGTTTTGTCACTCGTCCTCAGAAGGAGGGTATAGACTATGACGAGATATTTCCACCTGTTGCCCAATATACCACCATCTGCTCGATCATAGCCCTTGCTACTTCGCAAGGATGGAACCTACATCAGATGGATGTCAAGACCGCGTTCGTGCATGGTTCGATCAAAGAGGAGGTCTATGTGGAGCAACCCAAAGGATTTGAGATTCATGATCAAGAATCTCATGAGTGCAGATTGAATAAAGCCCTCTATGGACTAAAGTAGGCACCCCGAGCGTGGTATGAGAGGATCGACAACTACCTGATGAAGTTGGGATTCACTAGGAGTGAAGCCGACCCTAACATTTACTTTAAGGTTGAAGATGACAAACCTCTCATACTGGTGTTGTACATTGATGACCTCTTTATAACAGGTGCAAAACCTCTCATTCTCAAATGTAAGAGGGAGTTGGCTTCCGAGTTCGAGATGAAAGACCTAGGGCTGATGCACTATTTCCCGGGACTGGAAGTTTGGCGGAAACCAGGGGAGATTTTCCTATCTCAGGGAAAATACGTGGTGAAAATATTGGAGAGATTCGTTATGGTGGACTACAAGCCCGTGACTACCTCGATGGAGCTTGAATTCAAGAAGTTAAGTGGTAGTGTTGCTGGACCTTTTTTACGAAATGTTACCGAGTATCGTCAACTCGTCAGAGCATTGATGTTCTTGGTGAACTCCCGTCCAGATATATTCTTTGCAGTCAACACGTTGAGTCAACATATGGTTGAGCCTCACCACACACATTGGATTGGTGCCAAGAATATGTTGAGATATCTTTGTGGCACAATTACTCATGGGTTGAGATACACTGTCGAAGATGTGAGACTACTTGGATATATCGATGCTGATTGGGCAAGCAGTGTCGTGGACCGAAAGAGCACTTATGGGTGTTGTTTCTCTTTGGGATCTGCCTCGATATCCTCGATGAGCAGGAAGCAGAAGTCGGTGGCTTTGAGCACTACCGAGGCAAAGTACATTGTTGCTAGTATGGCCTCCTGTGAGGCGGTCTGGTTGCAAAATATCTTCAGTGAGCTGTGTTGATTTACATTGGATACCACCGTGATCTTGAGTGATAACCAAAGCGAGATTCATTTATCAGAGAATCTTGTATTTCATGATCAATCCAAGCATATCGATATCAGGTACCACTATATTTGATATCAGGTACCACTATATTTGGGATATCGTGCAGCAGGGAGCAATAAGGCTCCAACATATCGGTATAGATGAACAGGTCGCCGACATTTTGACGAAGCCCTTGGGAAAGGTCAAATTCCTAACTTTCCGAGAACGACTTGGTGTCATTTAGAGACCCTCTTATGAGGGTCGAGTATGATGTATTGAGCTCTGGGAGCTCCAGGGGGGCGTGGGGTACTTCTTGGAGTGACATGCAACCATAGGGCGACTCACCATCTCCTGGTGGTGCACTATGTACAGCGTGAAAGGTTCAACCTTCCCCTGTGACACCCCGTGGTGACTGTAGGACATGATGATTAGTTCTCCTGTGGGCCAGGGTGATTAGTTCTTCATGGTGATTGTGGAACAAGATGATTAGTTCTCCTGTGGGCTAGGATGATTAGTTCTCCGTGGCCACTCTGGAACAAGATGATTAGTTCTCCGTGGCCACTCTGGAACAAGATGATTAGTTCTCCTGTGGGCCAGGATGATTATTTCTCCTTTGGCGACTATTGGATAGGATGATTTGTTTTCCTGTGGACAGGATTATTAGTTCTCCTGTCGAGGCATCCTACCCATGCAGTATAGGACTCATGGGAAGTACCTCTCATCTGATCAATGAGTAGGAAAATAGGGTTAAGGACCATTAGTAGTACTATCGATGGACACATCTTTGTATCTACTGTACTCCCTATGCTAGGATGACCTCCATTGATCTGGGATCAGTGAGAATCGTATGACACACTTTGAGACTGACTTCGGGTCAGTGGAGGATGGTATGATACATCCTCGATCATTTCTTCTTCTCATAGTTCGAGCAGAGCGGAGCCAAACAGTGCATTTGACGGTTGGGATAGTACCGACAGTCAGACGGATTAGCAAATGGAGTTCTCCCTAGTTGAGAGGGAGTGTTAAAATTGGAAACTAGAGCCAAACTCCATGCGGGTCATCTTATTTATGGTAGATGATATTTTTCCTAGATTCCTCTTGTCGAGAGGTGTAGGATTGATCTAGAGATCATCTGATTCCGACAAGTATTTATGGAGATATGAATTTATTTGTATTTACTTGACAAATTGTCAAGGTCGGCCAGCAGCTAAATGTGTGGTACACATGCCCAACAAATCATAAAAGTATAAGTGAGGTTGATTCATTATCAACTCATCTCATCTCACTCATTCTTCTCTCTCTCTCTCCCCCCTTAGCTTTGGGTTACACTAGGAGTAGCTCACATGTGGGAAGAAGGAGGATGCAGTAAGGAAAGGAGGATGCAGAAGCAACAGGTCATCTCTTTGACCAACGTTGACCAAGCGTTGACCATTCAAGAGTGCAGTTTTGGTGTGGCTACCTCTCCTAGGTAGGCCGCAAATTTTGGCACAAAAATCAAGGCAATCCATCCACAGGTTTGACCAACATTGACTGCCCTAGTTTTGGGCAATAAGTTGACTTCAGTCAACAATAGTTTGACTATGTTTTTGGGGTTGTTCAAGGGCTGTTTCTTCAGGCTGTTCGAGGGCTAGTTGACCAGAAATTGACCAAGCATATTGGAGGTTAATTTCAACTCGTTTGACCAAGTTTGACTTTGTTGATCTAGGGTTTGCTGTTGCTGATATAAAATTACAAAATTCTAATTTTGTACTATTGCTCTCTGCTACACTAGTGAAGATAAAATACGATTTGATCAAAGGGTTTCCCCGAATTGGGGTTTGTCCCTGGCTAGCCGCCACATCTTGTGTCTCTTGTCTTGGATTGTTTTTGGTTGATCATTTAATGTTCTATCTGCACTTTACTTAATGTATATGTGATTGCTAATCTATGGCTAATATGAAGAAAATAAGTAATCTACTATAAGCATAGAACATACCATAATTTAATAATCCCCCATAGCGTTTGATAACTTTTCGATGGCTTCTTCACTAGTTGATTCCATTTTCATTGTAGAAGATCCTGCACTGATTTGTTGTTCCTTCTCTTTCAAGATATTTTCCAATTCTGTCTCCATTTTCTGAATTTGAATATTTTGTTCAACTATCATCTTCATATTTTCTTTTTCTTTCTCTAGCCGCCCCACTTCCTGAGTTTGGAGATGCTCCATTGTTGGTAATTTTAGCTACTTTCTTAGTGCTTTAATGTCTGCATTCCTATTTTTTATGATTTATTCAACAACATTAACATCATTAGGATCTAATCCTAATTTTATTGCCAGATCTTCTAATTCTTTTATTATGGTATCTTTAGCTAGGGAAGACATGTTTTCTAGCTTGAGCTGTGAATGAATATTGCTTAAAGAAGTCTACAATTTTGATGCTACGATGGTAGAACTTGTCAATGAGGAATAGATCATCTCACTTGTTTGTTTACGAAGATCAATTTGACCTATTAGATGAATCTTCTTTGTGTCAAAAGAAAATATAAAAGTCTTGTACTCCTCTGCACTTTTAGGAACTGGAACCTTTGGATCAAGGAATGTTGATTGAAATTGCCCTCTTTCAGGGTTAAGTGTAGATAATAGTCTAGTTTGGGTAGTGGAAGACTGTTTCCAAAATTTGGAATATGTAGAAGTCTTCAGAGCTCCATTCTTCTTTTTCATTTCTCTGAATCTTGCAAAAATACTCTGTTGTTTTGAAGAAGGAGAAGCAGGGGAATCTAGAACTATTTCTTCTAATTGTTGTAGAGAATACACATGCTCACTTGATAATACCACTGTAGCAGGTTCCTCTGGATTTCTGATCTCTGATGACTCTTCTTCTACATTCATTGTTTTTCTCCTTTTGAAACTTTAAATCCCATTAGTTTAAAACTTGAACCTATAGGAGACATACTCTCACTGGGCCTTTTTAATTCTTTTTCTTTCAATATTGGGGTTTCTAGAATTGTCCGACTCGAAATTTGCTCCTCAAACTCTTGCAAGGTGTTTTCCTCCCATATCTCTTGATTAGTATACTACTCAATTTTTGTTTTTAGATATATGGGTTGGGTATAAGGAGTTGACTTTTGTTCAACTTTGATAGATGAAATTATTCCCAAAGGGTGATAAGGCTAACTGAAACTCAACTTGAATTTCATCTGTTTCAATAAATTGTCAACTTCTTTTTCTGTTGCTCTAGTATTAACTATAAATGGACAACTTAAATTGAGCCTTATGATTCCTAGACGCAAAATGAATTTCATCCATGTTCGTCCTCTACCTAATAAATTCAAAAGAAAAAATTCTCACAGGCACAAAAATTGGTAGCTTGTATGGAGACAATTCATAACCACAAACTCAGATTTCTGTAAATTTTTGGTAAAGATACCAATCTTCTACTTTTTATTTCTCATTAAGATGTAAAATCCTTTTGATTTCCATGGATATCCTTGGAACTACATCACTGCTAAGAAGACATAATTATATGTATAAAAGTTGATCTACAAAATCACTGAAAAGAATACTCCTCTGAAATTTTTTTGACCAATAAAGTCCAGTATATAACAGACTGTGGCCTTCCCTTTGAATCCAATTTTTGCACTAGAATTATGAATCTTTCTAACTGGTGATACAAAAATAGATATACCAAAATTGGCTAATGTTTGAAAGGCCCTTCATCACTATACTTTAGGAATTGTTCATGGATAACATCCGATAAAAACTTACTAAAATTAAAGAAGACTAAGGGATTTTTGCCAAATGAAAATACTAAGAGAAATCCTAAAATCACTTCATCCACCCATTAATCATTTTGGTATCCTAGAAGATAACAAAGGAAACAACAAGTTTGGACATTTTTGGAAAGATAGTAGAAGAGTATGGTGGATTTGTTCGAGGCAATTCTGAATTTTCAGGAAGAAAGGACTTAGAAATATGAGCTCACTACTGATAGGTTTATCTGCAAAGCCCGACAAATTGACTCTAGGGTTAGAGAAAACAAAATATAATTGTTTCAGGCAACTATGGCCCTTTGACTCGGTAGATATCGACTTTCACAAGGTGATGAATTCAGTAAAGTGATGGGTTTGGGAAAAATAGAATTGGGGTAACATAGACTCCTAATGTAAAATTCATCACCAACATCTTCAAATCCACATTGGGTTTATGTAATTTTAAACTAGTTATCAACAAAGGGAAATTAATCTAAATTGGGTAAAGGAGGTAAAATCTGTCTTTTAACAGTTAACTTAGATTTCCCTTTTTGACTTGCCATTTTGAAAATGGAAGAACAAAGAATTATTAAAGAAAATACCCAATGAATTTGCGGCTGGTAGCACTGGTTAATTGCTACAATTTGTTAATTTGGTGGCACCGAATGCTCTGGTTAAGAATGGAAGGATGAAGAACAATAAAGTTGGTAGAGGCGATTTAGGTTTATCAATGGGTTTTAAACGGTTTTATTCAAGTAACCATTATTGGCGTGTCCACGATTAATAATGAGAAAATTGGCGGGAGAGAATTTGAAAATTCAATGGTTAAATTGTTAAGTTATCGGTTGATATGGTAGTGGTTATTTTTGGCGGAGTAGGTGGTAGTGGGTGAAAATAGTAGGAGGATTGGTGTAGGGTGGAGGCGGTTTGTCCCGGGGGCGGTAGTGGTAAGCGGTAAATGGACGAGGACGTCCGACAATTAATGGGAAGCCGACACGTAAGAATAAGTAGTAAACTTAATATTGTTTTGCGGACCCCCCTCGTTAACCGTAGAGAGTGCGAAGGGTCTCGTAATCGCTTAGTGATCATTGATGTGAGTGGAATTAATCCAGAGCATTCAAAGCTACTCGAGATTTAATATCTTTGGCGACAATTTTTATTTAAATTATAAAAATAATTATTTAAATGCTATGTATTTGTGCCATAATAAAACTTAAAGCGACATTTAATCTAGCACGATTGATTACAAAGATCATAAGGGAATTAACTTAATTTTTTTTTTTTTATTTTTTTGAAATCTATGCCATTTAAAAGATAAATGCATAGACAAAAAGAAGTTACAACATGACCATTCATGGATAAAGCCATGATTAGGCCCTCCTTATACATTAATCCTAATTATGTTATATAAATCACAATACTTAAAGGTTAATTAAGGGATGGAGTAATGACCCCTCACTCCATTAACACACATCATTTTAGGATTTAACGTCGTGCCTTGATTAGACAATTAGTCTACAACCTAATTATTGTGTTGAACCACATCAAAATTATTGCACTTACATCGATTTGGAGAAATGGAATATCCTTTTGAAAATGTTCTAAGCTTGAGATCCGATGGAAGAGTGCCTAAAAGAAAATGACAAAGAATTATTCTCAAATCGCCAATAAGAATCAACTTATGTAGATTAAGGGTAGAGGTTTGAGTCAATCCTTAAAGGTGGACATATGCCTTAACCTGATTTTTGGAGGCCTATTGTAGTCCCCAGGAGTATGGGTGTTCAACTTGTCCTACGTGGTGAATAATCACCACCCCACAACTCCTACCACCCCTCCCTTCGTCCTAAAATTGAGTGGTGACTCCACCCTTATTTTATTCCTTGTTAGTGGGGTGTGCGTTATGGTGGTATTCCATCATCACCTTCAAGATATATGTGGTAACATGAATCCATTTACTCACTATATTGTCTGTGTATTCTATGTTTGTATGTGTACAATATTCTTATTGACATTAAAAAAAGGTCAACTAGATATATACACATTGACAAGAACCCAATGGGGTAACTCAATGGTTGTCCCTAGTGTTGTTGGACATGTGGCTAGTTCCATGTCAACAAATTCTTAGTTTGAATACCCATAAGCAAGGAACACCAACCTATGCCAACTAGTTTACTATGGATGCTATCCACAAATGTGGAGAATCATCCACTGGTTTTCCCTTTGTAAAAAGAAAAAAAACTAAACATACTAGGACATATCAATCTTAATCTTGGATCTATTAAACATAGAGATGTTTACGCCTCATAAATTTTATATCCTTTTAAGCATTTGATATATTGAAGGTTAAGATAAATCTATGCTATTAGCTATTGATGAACCTCATCGTAATTACCTTCTTAGATGTTCCATTCACGATGCCATAGATTAACAATGAACAATACAACTCCATATGTGAATAATCACAATCAAATGACTTACTTAGAGGACACAAGATATTTTTCAATGTAATCATAAGTTGTTACTTTACTTTCATTTGCTATTTTGTTAGTAAAACCTTATTTGAAACCTAAGTGAAGTAGCTTATTAATCCATGGTCATAACTTAGAATAATAAATATCTAAATCCCTTTTTATCCTAGTCACTCTCCCCATTTCTTTCCTCACCCAAGGGTTTCTACTAAAATCAAGTGGCAACTCCACCCCCTCTTTTCTCTCCCTTTTTGTAAAGTGTGTGGTAGGGTGGTCTTCCCTCCCACCATCACATTGTGTGTGGTGGCATGAATATGTTCACTTGCTACAATGTCCATGCATATATATCTTTGTATGTGCATAATGTTCCTATCAACACAACAAAAAGAAAAGGCTAAGTAAATATATTCACACTAATACCATCAATCTTAATATTAATTCTATTAAAAACGAAAATATTCATACTTTATAAGAAAATTAATCTCTAAGTATTTGATAAATTCAAGTTTAAGGTGAATCTATGTTAGTAGCCATAGATGAACTTTGTTCCAATAATTTGCTAAAATGTGCAAATCTACAAAACGATAAACTAACCAATAAACTATATATTTCTATATAAATAATTTCAAACAATAATTTATTTCGAAAACATAACTTTTTTTTTTAACTAAATAACATAAATATTAAATTATACCATAGTTACATAGACATTAAAAATATATAAATGATCATAATAAATAAATTACTAAAAAAATCAATAAACTATACCAATATTATCAAATTATAAATCAAGTATACAACATTCAAAAGCTTAATTTACAACCAAACACATATTCTATGATAAATAAATACAATATAAAAAATACAAATTAAATAATGTATAAATAATTTTTAATCCTTTTTAAAATATATAAATATGAAATAGATTTCTTCACCAAGCAAACAAAGCTTAATTTACCTTTTTTAACCTATCATTTAAGGAAAAACAAAGAAAAAGACAATTCAACACACCATCCACCTTAAGAAAATGAAAGCCCAATATTTTTTTAACATATTGTAGTAACATGTTATGTGTTCAAACGCAATTTTACTTTCTTAAAAATGTCTCCCACTGACCTTACAAACTAGATTTTAAGCCATATCCTTGTCCATGTCTCTCTAAACACAAAAGTGAAAGGGCTCATATGTTCTTCCTCTTCTTTGACCTCGTGATGGTGGAAAGATACATCGGCCCATCTTTCAATTAAAATGGTAGAATTTGATCACTGGTGGGGTATTGTGATTCGACCACCTTGACAATATCAAAGGATCACTCATATTACATCACAAATAACTTACTAAACCACTTATTTAGGAAGGAGGATTATTTAGGTAGGGGATGATAGGGTCTGGAAAAAATATTCGAAATTTTATTTTTGTTTTATATTATTTAATTAACGGTATAGAAGTGTTTTTTTAGTTTAGTATGGAAAAGACGTTGTAATGTTTTATCTTGTCTTGTCTTGTCTTAATCTGTAAGTATTTTGATATGGTCAAATTACCGAAAAAT
>APFE031664280.1:0-15724 GCA_000404065.3 Pinus taeda | reverse complement strand
AAAAAATAAAAAATTGAGGTAAATTAGCCAATATACCATTGTGGGTTTTTGACTCTAAATTTTAACAACTCATGGTTTTGCCAATAAAATTCTTATGTAATAAGTAATATAAGGTGCAAACCTCTTTTAAAGTGAGAAAAGATTTGATCCCTCTTGGTGTTTGGTAGATTTAGCGTTAAAATGGATCTAGGCTGGTTATATTGATATATATTTGACAAATGATTGCTTTAAGGGACGCTCTCTAATTCAATATGGTAAATATGTTGTAATGTTTAATGTTTTGACTAAGTCAAAACAAAACAAAATAGTAATTATAATAATAAATAAAATTAAAAATCAGCTTAGATCCATCTTAATTCTTGATCTACCAAGCATTGAGAGATCAAATGGATCAAATCTTTTGAGATGCAACTCTCTTTTAGAGTGAAAAAGAAATTTGATCCCTCTCAAATCCAGAGTTATTCTGGATCTACCAACAATTCCATGAGAGACGCTCTCCATTTTGTATTGTAATGTCATATTTTGAATATGTCAAATTACATTAAAAATATATATTAAATTAAAAATAACAAAATTAATAATAAAATAAAATTGATGTCAAAAAGCGTAAATTACCGTTGGCAGATTTTGGGCTCTCAATTTGACAACCCATGGTTTTACCCATATATTATATATATATAATATATATATATATATATAATATATATATATATATTATATATATATATATATATAGATATAGAAAACCAAGGGGGGTTCGTTCAGGGCCGACAAATTGTGGACAACATAATCCTTGTGCAAGAGGCAATTCATTCTAGCTTGCAATGGAAAGAAAAAGGTATGGTGATCAAGCTGGACCTTGCTAATGCGTTTGATCGAGTTTGTCACAAGTTTCTCTTTGGCATGATGCACAAGTTTGGGTTTGGTCAGGAGTTTATCAGATGGGTCTAGGCATGCATATCTGAGCCCTAGATTGCCCCTCTAGTGAATGGAAGAGCAACGGAGTTCTTTAAAGCCTCTAGAGGGCTACACCAGGGCTGTCCTCTTTCCCCTCTTCTTTTTGTTTTGCAAGCTTCAGTTTTGAGTTTTTATTTAGAAAAGTGCCAGACAGACCAAGAAATTATGGGTCTTAGGATTGCCCGATGTGTCAAGGATATCAACCATGCATTGTTCGCTGATGATTCTCTTTTTTTGGGTGCTGCCTCCGTGTACTCTACCTCCAGATTCAGAAAAGTGTTGGACGATTTCTGTGGGACTTCGGGCAGCAAACTAAAAAAAATGAAGAAAAATGCCATTTTTATGGCTGGATTATCTCCAATAGCGACCTCTCCTCAATTTCCAGATGTATGGGTTTCGTTGGCTCTGCTTCTTGGAACTCCTTCATCTATTTGGGCCTTCCTATCTTCCAAAGGAGGCACTCCAGTAAATATTGGCTCCCAATGGTCAAGAAATTTAAGAAAAAAATTCAGTCTTGGGGCTTCTCATGGTTGAACCTTGTAGGGAAAACAATTCTTATTAAGTCTGTCCTATCTAACCTGCCCATCTTCCAATTCTCAGCCATGTTTGCTCCCTCCAACATCCTCAAGAAGATGGAGGAATGGATTCGAAGGTTCTTTTGGAAAGGAGGCAAGCAAAATGACAAGAAGTTCCCCCTTGTCAGTTGGGACAAAGTTGTCAAACCTCTGCTAGAAGGAGGATTGAATTTTAAGGATATGAGGACTCAAAATATTGCTATGGGGGCTAAGATTCTGTGGAGACAAATAGCTCAGAAACTAGGCTGGGCCCAAAAGGCGTTATGGAAGAAATATTTCAGGGGCCAGAGACTACAAAGCTTGGATGACCTCACCCACACCAGTAAAGGCTCTCAAATTCATAGGTTCTACATGCAGGCCTTACCTCTGATACAAAAGCATTCCTATTGGATCCCGGGTAATGGCAAGCTCATTAATATTTGGACTGATAAAATCATGAGCAAAGAACCTTTGGGTGAAGTCCAAGAGCTCTCTGAGCTTCGAAGCTGGACGTTAAACAGTGGCATCAAAACTTTGTGGGATATTTCTAGCTGGAAGGATAATTCGTGGGTAGGCTGGAAGAAGCCTCAAATGCCGGATGCTCCAGATCAGGCATGATCATTCCTGTTGACTAAGCTGAAGGGAATGAGCTCGATGAGCATCAGGAAACAAGACAAGAGAGGTTGGGGCTCTCTAACTGGTTCTTATACTGTTGCACAAGGCTATGCACAACTCAGAAAAATTCCCCATGTCCCTTGCTTCCCAGTGACTTGGCGAGGACTCTGGAGGCAGAAATGTGTGCCAAAAATTGATTTTTTCAGCTGGTTGTTGTGCCACAACATCATTTTAACTAGGATAGACTGAAAAAGAAAGGCTTCCTGGGCCCTTCGAGATGTAATCTTTGTCTGCAAAATGAGGAAAATGCCACTCATTTATTGATTGAATGCAGGTTCGCCAAGAGAATTTGCGCTGATGTGTTTTCCTCATGGGGATCCTCTGTGCGTCTGCCAAACTTGATTGCTAGATACTTAGTTGATTGGGCTCATCTCTATCCCGGGAAACTCCCCAACAACGACTGGTTCAAGGCAACTTGGATTGTTTATCCAAAATTCATTTTCTGGCAAATATGGGTTGAGTGCAACCACAAAATTTTTCAAGAAAAAGCGCAGAAGGGTAACCTTGTTTTGTCAAAAGCCAATGGCCTGCTCAAGGAATTTCTCGGTGAGAAATTTGAGAAGCTAGGGAAAATTAATTTAGATCCTCAAGAACTGGTGTGTGGGAGCAAGCTTGGCCTTCAGTTTTCTGAGGATGAGAGACAGTTCCAAACTACGAAAAACTGGCAAATCAGGCTTGTTGAGGATGATTTCCGCATTTGGCTCAATAACCGTGACAATTCTTCCTTGTTTTTTGATGGGGCCACCAAAGGCAATCCGGGAATTGTTGGGGCTGGGTGTGTCATTAGGAATGTGAATGGCTGCATAGAGAACATGTATGCATGGGGCCTGGGCCACAATACAAACATGCAAGCTGAGGCCATGGCTTTATTGCAGGGTCTTAAGCATTTACAGGTTCTTGGTATTGAGAAAGCCAATATTCTTGGTGACTCCCAATCCTTGATTCGAATTCTTGTGGATAACACGTCCCATAGGGACTTTCAGCTAGCAAGAGTGGTTGCCAAAATAAGGAAGCCAGTTGGTTCCTTTCTTTAGGTGAATTTTTTCCATATTCTTCGGCAAAATAATAAGAAAGCGGATGCGGAAGCCAACAAAGCATTCCTCCTTCCTGCAGGCACCCGGATAAGAGATGGGGTTGAAGATTGGGATCCAATCCCTTAATTCTGTATTCACAAGCATGGGAAAATTAGGGAAATAGACTTGACTAACGAAACTAAGAAGATTCAGAATATTAAGGTTAGGAAGTCAGTTTTTCTATATGTTAAGGATGGCTGGTTCATGGGCTTCCTAAATGTAACTGGCCAACAGACTATGGATTTCTTTTAATACAAACTATATTCGTTTTCATTATATATATATATATATATATATAATAATATTATATCAATCCATCTTAATTTGGAATCTATCAAGTGTACAGAGAAATAATCTTTTGAGTGTATATTTCTTTTAAAATGAAAGAGATTTAACCTTCTAGCCTTAATTAATTTGAGATTCAAATAAATCTCTATTAATATTAAGAATTCATAATAAAATATAACATAAATTAATAATAATAATAATAATTCCTAAATTAAAATATAAGTATTATAATTTTCTATATACAATTTAACAAAAAATAATCATATATATATGTGTAATCAAACATTACATCAATGATAACAAAAAAAAATATTATCGAATATAAAAGACAAACTTTAGAATTATATTTATTTCTTAAAAATAAAGTTGTTCTATTACCAATACCGAAGCAATTAATATATTAATTATCAAAGTAATGGATTCAAATTATTTCCGGTAGTTCAATTTTGACTCAATCGGCAACGTTGCAATCATGATGTTAAGGATCAATGGGACCTTTGAACTAACTTTGAAGTTAAGGGGATGAAGTTGACATTTTTAAATGTAAATATAGATATATGTTTTAATTTAGAGAATTATAAAGTAGAAGTATTAAAATTAATATGATTTTTAAGATAAAAGATATTAAAGAGTAATTACAATAATACATATTTATTTCCATTATTGATTTATTAAGAATACAGAGAAATAAGAAAGGGATTGCAACATAAATTTATAGTATTTAGAGATATTAATTAAGATGAATTTATATGGGTTTATTTTATTAATATATTTTTAGTTTTATTTTTCAAAATAATGTTGGTTTTGTGTTATCAAAATTTATTAACATCAATTATATACAATGTTCTTTTCAAATATAATAATTTGAGTTTAGTTTATACAAATTGGAAAGAAAATTTATAATATTAATGAGCATACAAAGCCAGACTAATCTACTTGTGAATTCATAGGTATATTGACTTACAAATTGCTTTACTAAAAACATAACTTGACAAAACATAAAATAACTGACAAAAATTAAGTCAAAGGATCTTAGCTTGAGTGATTTGGTGAACAATTTGTTTCCCCAACTACGCGGGCTCAAGTCTCTGAAGACATGTTGAACTAACCCTATGTGGCATTTATGAAATAGTTGTCTAGTGTAATAGTGGCATCCGATGTGATCAAAGTTACCGATTATGCAGAAATTCTCATTTCGGTTAAAAAATAAAATAAAACCATGAACAAGTGCCATTAACAGAGTCAACCTGGGTGATTAAATTACCTTCATGAGTAGTAGTGGTAGAGCCTTCTTGAAGCCAACATCAACAAAGCCAATAGAATATTCAGGAAGGTTATGAGTAGGAAGGAGGTGCTCTTCTAAGGGTGGGTTTGCCTAGCTTAAAATAGTTAACAAAGCACCCATGACATCGAGAGAGATGGCAAACTCTAAGTGTTTCATACATATAATTAACATGGCAGCTTCAGATTTTGTTTCATAGTCATGCACGCCTAAGAAGTGTTTACAAACTTTAAGAGTCAATCAATCCCTAACCTTATTTTCTTCGTAATGTTTTTCCTCAAATCCCTTTTTTAGTTTCCCCAGGCCATGGTGAACAAGTCACATTGTCATAAGCCTCAACAATGCCCTTCTTACATTGTTGGAGTCCCTTTTTAATTCGACATATTTTCTCAAACATAACAACAATAACAACAAGGAGACATAGTAACATATTACTTGTCACCTCAATTTAATTCATGATATTTCAAGGAACCAATTATGCCTTTGAAGCCCAATGTTATGATATTTAGACACCTAGGAGTTAGTTAAGTTCAACTTGGTCTAATGTGTCTATTAGGTAAAAGTGTATTTTTTTTAGTGTTTATTAGTTACATCATAATGTGATAGTCATGATATGTTCTAGACATAGAATGATCAAACGACTCATATTCTCCTTGATACTAATGGCTATTGATTCGTGGTTTAACATCTGATTGGTCTATGATCTATACTTAAAGAACATGGAGGGTCATGGTTGATGATTAATTGTGAGAACTCTCTTATGTAATTTTTTTTCTTCTATATTAATAAAATTGCCTCAAATGCCATGTTGGTTGGGGTCATGGATTGTTTCACTCTTATAGGGTTTTAACCATGGAAAAATTACTATCGTTATGATCTTTAATTTAATTGTGTAAGTGGTTACTGAAGGTATTCATCATATATGGAATACTCTATTTTCTTGAACATGATATCATAGTCTGTTTAAAGAGTTGCTCATGTTGTTCATTGAGATCTTGAGCTCGTGTTGATGCATCTATGAGATCTACTATTTTCATACATTTATGGCCTAAACAAACTATTCTGTTGCATCCAGAACATTGCTTTCAATCAAGAATCCATTTTATTCCATCCAAAAAAGGTGTTTGTTTGCCCAAGATACATTTGTTTTGTCAAATAAGGAAGTATACATTTGAATATGCTTTTAAAAAATTTACGAAGTTCATTTTTGATTTGTTGTTTATATTCCTAGTTTGCTACTCTTTCTAGTGTATGTATGTTTTTTTCCCTGCGCTTTGTGTGATCTCAACAAGTCTGAAATAGAGCAAAGAGTGTTTTCTTGACTGTGTATGCTCTTTGTTGTGCACTTTGTGCAACCTTAGCAAATCATAAACATATATAAAACTTGCATTTTCTAGGTAAGCTAAATGATATCTAAACTCATTGTTGTTGAGTTTTGTATTTTTTCCTCAAATTGTTGTTATTTTTTGGATGAGCATCGTTTTTTATTAAGTGCACACTTTGAGGCAGCGTTCCAACAACAATAACCACCTCCTTCACGACTATTATTTAGTAAGAGGCCTTGAATTATTATTTTTTAGGTTGCTTTTTGAAAAAAATAATGCAAACTTAACTTATTCAATAACTTCATTGTAAGGTGATTTTCACTTGTTTTATGAAAGTGGGTCACTTCATAAAGTAATTTATTTGTAAAAGAGAACTTATAGGCAAAGCTAGTGAGGGGAAACAATCTTTTTATTTTTCAACGACATTTATCACCACACGGGCCAACTTCTACCTACCACATGGCACTGTCTTACTGTTAATGCCTTTTTTTAAAAAGGGAATAACTTTCGCATATGAATTCTGTTTTCGGTGTTGTTTTTTTAAAACAACATTTTTTTTAAATATCTTTCCATCCAAACAATATGTTTTAGTTTTCGAAACCATACTATCTGCATATTTTAATATGGCCACTCCGATTGAACTTTTGTTTACGGGTATCAACAAATTCTCATGGAAATCCCAATGGAAGATGTATGAAGAAGTAAAATATCGTATTGGATTACCTTGGGAAAAGAAAAACCCCTCACTAATGCTAATAAGAAAGCCAAATGGGATAATAAGGATGGAAACGCATGTGGACTAATTAGAATACACATTTCTCCTTATTTTTTATTTCACATTCAAGGAATGGATGACTTGGATGAAGTTTGGGAAAAGTTGAAAAATATATTTGGTCAACCTAATGTGATTAGATCTCATCAACTTGAGAATCAAATCATTACCTTAAATCCTAATAATTTCTCTTTCATTGTAGTGTATTTATCTAAATTCAAAACACTTAGGCATTTACTTAAAAATTATCAAATCGAACTAAATAACGAGTGCATCATATATATTATTCTTTCCCAACTTGGTTCTACATATTTTGTTTTTGAATCTATATTTTATGCTATTAGAGAAACTATAGGTGTTGCATATTAAAAACATTCTCTTGAATGTTTTTGTGAATCTCTAATTAGAGAGCAAGACAAACTCTTGCATATTGGAGAGATCAACACTACAAGTACATCTAACAAGCCCCTAGTGCTCCAACAGAAAGATAAAACCAAGCATCCAAAGAAGCAACATCCTCACAACAACAAGCAAAACAAGGGTCCTAAAATCTCTCAGACAACTTCTACTCCCAATGGTGATAAAAGACCAAAATCAAAGAGTAAGAAGATTGACATACATTGCAATTATTCTGGGAAATATGGTCATCTAGAGTCTCGATAATTTAAAAATATGGAGGCCTTGGAAGAAACAATGAAGAAACACAACATTGATATTGATTCTTCGTTTGACACTTTTTCTCATGGACATGCACTTTCTACCTCTAGTTTCTACTTCAATGCAACTTCTTCTTCTTATTCTGATGAGTCGCTTATTGATTCTACAACATCTTATCACATGGATAAGGATAAAGCCATTTTTATACTCGTAGTGTTGTAAAACCAAAGAATATTTGTTGGTGATGATAAATCTCTTAACGTTGTAGGGTATGGAACAATTTAGGTAGATAATGTTAATTTTCTTAGGGCTATATTGTTCTTTGCTTTGATAATTTCATTTTATTATTTCCATATTAAATTCACCCCATAACATCATAACATTATTCATATTTACATCATTATTCAGCAACATATGCAATTATGTAGAAAAAACAATATCATCATCAATGTAGCGGAACATAAAGGAACAATAGAAGAAAAACATTCACACATATAGAAAACAGGATTGGTCACAAACTAGGGCAAAACCCAGTATGTGGAAAAACCCTTTCAAATTATTCTTATTATTAGATTTTCATTGAATGATTCAATAAAAGGGAGTACAATGATCCATATCTTCATCCATACAACTATCCAGAAAAATCAACTAAATAATATCATGAGATGAACCCAACAATGCCAATACTCGAAAACCCTGTTTTAGAAGTCTGTGATCAACTGTCACTGTCTACGAACAACTGTCGAATACTACGGTTAACTGAAAAACCAAACCTTAGGTCCCAACCGTAGGGAAGACGTGTTGTGCATGCGGTTGAGAGGCTTCAACCACACAAATGATCTGACTTGCATGCAGTTGTAGCTAAGATTTCTTTGTGACATGCCTATGACTGAGAGCCAAATCCTAAAACAATGATGCGAGCTTCGAACTCTGCAATTTCACCTTTGTGTGAAGCCATACCTCCACAGACCTACCTTAGACTTGTGCAAAAAAGCCAAAAATAAGAAATAGAATAGAAGAACGATTCAAGATGGTTGTCCAAATGAGGTTGAGGTCACTTGTATTTATAGCCTTCCAAGGGTGTCCAATTTTCTTTAGGGTCGACCTTATCAAATATGCACATGTGGGATTTTAATTCAAAAATACACTTTCCCTTATCTAAATTGAGTGCTTCAATAGTCAAAACTGGTCCTCTTGAAAAGAGGAATCTTGTCCTATGGTTGGAATTTATCATTGAGCTGCCTAATTAACGCTCCCTCTCATCTAGGGAGAAATTCCAACTACATCATGTAATCATCGCAAGAATCTTGTCATTAAACCATATTCTCTCTCAAGTATATTGACATAAATTGCGATCATTGCTTATCTCAATTCATCTTTGCTTATTCATGCTCATCTCCTGATTGTTCTTGCTCTTATGATGAACATTATCAAATCTAAAAGAAGAAGGATTTGAGATCAGGGGGGAGCTTAAGCGACCACCCTCTACCTAACAGGGAGCCACTACTACCACCCAAAATGGTTGCCACTAAGAAACCCAAAGCTACCACTTGGGAAATATCAGCGAGGAGCCAATTATACGATCCACATCAACATTGGAGAGCCTAACTCAATCTGAAACAACATCAAGGAGCACATATCAACCTGAAACCACCTCGGGGAGCTTAGTCTCTGTTATGAAATTTACTACAGAGAAATAAATTTTTACTGAGAGGAATAAACATAAAATAACCAACAACAAGCATAAGCCATAAACACAAAAGTTTATCCAGAAAAATCCAAACACCAGGGAAAAAACCCAACCTAATGAAATTTCATTAACCTTAGACAAACCCTTGGCTAGGTGAGCCTTAACCGCCCACCTCCCTGACCTACATTACAATGAAGTCTTCCCAGCCTTTTATAGGCTCCATTACATGCAATACCATAGGCATAAATACCACGGGCACATTATACCATGTGCCCAAAACAAATACCATTTGACCCAATCAAATTTGAATCTTTTCCTTGAGTCATGTTTACCTAACAATCCCCCACTTAAACCTTGACTTGGGGTTCGTTGACTAAATTCAACCAACCTAGCCAAGTGAATCAACCCCACTCACTTTGGCCCTTACGCCTCTAATGCCAGCCTAAGTTGACAATATCCACATTATGCAAAATCGATTGCATGTCCCAGGAATTCTGAAATTCCATATTTAAGAAATCTTCACAAATAAAGGTTTAACCAGCGGAAATATAATATCTGATAAAAACCCACTTTATCAAAGTGTAATTCCTTAAGCAGAAATATTTCATTTAACTCTTCAAAGTCTAAACTTTAATAACTCTATAGCGGAACCTTATACGACCTTTCATAACCTTTATAACTCAACCCTTCATAAGCTTAGATTAATTCTACTTTCCGCGCATATTAACCATACCCTTCTTTAGTCTTCGGTTAAACTCGGCTTAAACCATAATACGTATATTATGCTTTATTTCTATTATAATTCCATATAATAGAAATATATCATAAACCTCACTTAACCTTACCTTTTTGCCATTCATGACCTTTGCACACATATTGAGGCTCTCCTTATCACGTTCAACCTCCACTGTTGATTTCATTCCTTCAGATCAACGGCTATCGCACGATCTCCAACTTTAATCCATTTCCTGCCGGAACTCAAAGAGGTTAAAATTCTTTGAATATTTCATTGAGTTAGCCCGACGTGTTAACCTATGTGCACCTTTGAGCACGATATCTGTCCGATCAATAAACTGATGAATGGTCTGGATTGCCGAAACTCAACGAGGTCTTAACCTTGTTGTATAAACCCTCATCGCGTCCAATTTTGGAATTATCCTCCACGCGTGTTAGCACACAATATCTATCTGATCAATCACCCAATGGACCACTGTGATCTATCCAGACTTCAATTGGATTTGGTCAGAGTTCATAACTTTCTCGGGTCCGTTTTTTAATTACCACTTACGGCTTTCAGGTGGCGCGAGAAATCACTTCCCGCTTACGAAAACCACTCTACTCCTCCGTTTAACGCCTATGCATCTTCGCCACACGATGACTGTTAGATCTACTAATCTGTCGATCAGACGATCCAGATCTACTCCCAAGTTTTCATGAATTTATCGGGGTTTTCTCGTTTCCCAATATTATCCGTTGATCTTAGACGATTCAACGGTTTCCGCTATGTTTATTCAAACTCTTCCGTTGACCTGATCTCGTTCGCTATTGGTGGACTTATGTTATAACATAGAGTTATCTCTGCCATACTCTGTTTAAAGCAAAGACCATAGGAACTTCGTCTTACACTCGCATCACTCCATACACAACTATAATTCCATTAATTATACACATCACACAACTCAAGAATTGAATTCTCTGTGTATATATAAACAAATAATTACATCATGAGTCTCTGTCTCTCTCTAGCCTAATTTTCTTATATGTGGCCTTGTTTCCCTATGTATCTACCCGTAGGCTACATTCAAAATTATCTAACTCTCGAACTAAGTCCTAGTTAGATAACCCTTTTCTATGCCTTTTAGGCTTACATTTATACAAAAGGATCCTATAACCAATTCCTGGTTTAGATCCATAACCTTCTCAACAAAATCCTAAATTCCCTTCTTTATCTTTAAGGATCCTCTCTAATCCACAAAATCATCAACTAATTGCTAATTTAAGGTTTACAATTAATTCCCAAATCTCTCATTCTCTCAACTATCCTAATTCTCTCATGTTCTCCAACATTCGAGAACATTTACAAATATGCCTCACAATACTTAATTAAATCCTATTCTTAAAATCTCTCATTAAAATTACTCAAAACCTTAACAACTACATTACTTTGATACATAGGAAACCAACTTCCTTGAAAACACAAGACCCCCTATGTCTACTAAAATACAATGATATTGTTGTGCTAAATGCTCCTGCACCAGAATCTCAAGGTTGAAAACATTCATGATCTCCTGATCATGTGTTCCTATATGTTGATAGAAAACCTCCAGGGTCCCAAACTTTAGTTTGTAGTTATCTAAATGCTCTGCACCTTTGCTGCTGTTGTATGTCTTCTATCTTCTATTTCATCTTCTCTCCTTGTCAATCAGGTTCAAATTTTGATTGATCACTCTTCTTGTTGTTGTCAATCTCCTCCATTTGGATGATTCATCATTAACTGCCATAATTCTTCAATCTCTATCTCCAACATATCCTTTAATTGGTACATACTCTGCCATTTGTTGCTATCTCTTTATCTTTGCTTCAGTTTGTTGCTGTTGTCCACTAACTTCGACACCTTCACATTCTACATCTCACTGCACGCTGTCCATTCATATTTAAACTACTGATTACTTTCTTCAGCTTTTCCTACTTCAGCTTCTGCTATTTCTCTTGAGATTGCATCAAGTACTGCTATAGATATTGCTTCCACCCAAACTTCCTGAATATCCTTAAATATATCTCCCTATGCAACATCTAATTTCTGCATCAAATCCTGATTCTCTAGCATTCTTTCCAACAACACAACATCTCTGTTCCATGGATTAAATACTTCCACATAATTTTCCTCTTCCATATTTACCTGGCCGCTAATATGTTGCAAATTTTCTCCAGCATCTGCAACAAAACCTACACTCAAAAAACAATTATTAAAATGAAAAACATAAGGCCTTAGTGCCTCTTCTCCCTTTGGCAACACCTCAGTATGTTGTTCTGATTTTTCCTCCTCTATTAGCACATCAGTATGCTAATTCAACCTCTCTAAAGAATCCTCCAAAGGACTCTGGAAACTGTCAGCAAGTCTCTTTTCCACACCATCTGCTTCAATGATGTCTTTCTACTCTTGTCCACAGTAGTGGACTCCTTCTTCTGCAATCACATTGTCATACTCTGAGTTTTCCAGGAAATACTCTAGCAACTCAATTTCTCTATGACACTTCATAAGTACCTCATCATTACTTATAATTCCTACATTTATACGCAAGTTATCAGTTTGAAAATTACAAGGTTCAACAGTCTCAATTGTTGCTTCACATATCAGCTCCTCAGACTGAATTGCATCTCCTTTCACAAGAAATTGTTCCTGTGTTATAACAGTTTTAAACGTCAATGCTTTGCTAAACTCTTTTTGCTGCAATAATTCACCGCGTTTCTCATTTAAGAGACATTCTCCATCCTTCTTTACTTTAGAGTATATATCTTCTGAAAGATACTCTTCCATACTTTTGACAGCTTCAAAAGACTTCTCATCTTCTGCAAAACCTGTAATCACATCGAAACTATTAGATTCAAATATACAAGGTTTTATATCCTCCTACTGATCTGAATTTGTCCAATAGTTCAGAAAATCATCAATAATTTCTTCCTCAGCAAAATAAACTTCTTGTTGTCTTGAACTATCACAATAGTTCATGAGATCTTTAACTGATCTCCATTCTTCATCTTCACCCAAAACTTCACCTTGTTCTGCCTCACAAATGGAAACTTCCATTTCCAACTCAACTTCTCTGAGTTTTTCCACCAGCCATTTCACTTGCCTCTGTTGTAGCCTTCTCTGTAATTTATGCCACTTCACTACCTTTTTCCTCAAGACCCAACCTTGTCTTTGGTTTTCCTCTAGTATCATCCTTATTGCATCAAGTTGTTCTTTTAACTCTGCAATCTCCTTGTCAAGCTCCTCTTGACTCATCCTCTTGCTATTTGCCTTGACATCTTTCTTTCTTCTGTTGTGGCTTCTCTCTGAACCCCTGCTATAACTATAAGTAGTTATTTCCTCGTTATCTCTATGAGTTCCTCACTCACTATGAGCTGCACTAAGCCTCTGCAACAACAAGTCCTCCCTGCCACCACTTACGTCACCAATCTTTCCATTGTACTTGGTCTTTTGGCAAGCACTTGGTTCTCTATCTTTGGAACCTCTTTTGAGCACTTCTCTCAGCTCCCTCTAGGATTCAACTCATCTGCACCTTTTAAGAATACAATTGTCCTCTTTATCCAACCTCTGTTAGAATTCTTCAAGGTTCTGACACATTCTGCTTTCATTCAGAAACTCTTACCAGATTCCTTCCTCCCTTAGCAATTCTACGCACATCCTTTGTGGAATTGCCTTTATGATCTTTATGTGAGTTGCAACAATACCTCTGCAGTAACAAGTCTCCTTCTTGCTACATATGCCTCACTAAGCTTCTCTCCTCTGAGCTCAGTGTTTTACCATCTCTCTGGTTCACTCTTCTTTGGAACCAATTGAGTACTCCTTGCTCTAGATTGCTGCAATCTTCTCACCTCTACCTTCAAGACCTCTACATGATCTTGTTCTACCATTCACCTGCACTTTGAATGGATTGTTCTCTGTTTCCTTTGCATCTGCAATTCTCCCAATATTTTGCTACACTTTATCTCTGTGTGTCTACTGTTTGTTAGATTTAAAATCTGATCTCTTCTTGCTTGCTTTCATCACCATTCACCTATATACACACCTTCAAACATAATTCCGTTCTAAAATTTTCTCAAAGAATTTTTCACGCAGGATTTCTTTGTTCATCTCTGATACCAAATGATGCCAACCTAAGCTGAAAATACCCACATTATGCAAAATCAATTGCATGTCCCAGGAATTCTGAAATTCCATATTTAGGAAACCTTCACAAATAAAGGTTTAACTAGTGGAAATATAATATCTGATAAAAACCCACTTTATCAAAGTGTAATTTATTAAGCGGAAATATTTCATTTAACTCTTCAAAATATAAACTTTAATAAATCTCTAGCGGAACCTTATATGACCTTTCATAACTTTTATAACTCAACCCTTCATAAGCTTAGGTTAATTCTACTTTCCGCGCATATTAACCATACCCTTCTTTAGTCTTCGGTTAAACTCGACTTAAACCATAACACGTATATTCCGATTTATTTCTATTATAATTTCATATAATTTCATATATCATAAACCTCACTTAACCTTACCTTTCCGCCATTCATGACCATTGCACACATATCGAGGCTCTCCTTATCTCGTTCAACCTCCACCATCGATTTCAATCCTTCAGATCAACAACTATCACGTGATCTCCAACTTTAATCCATTTCCTGCTGGAACTCAAAGAGGTTAAACTTCTTTGAACAATTCATCGGTTCCGCTCGACGTGTTAACCTATGTGCACCTTCAAGCGCGATACCCGTCTGATCAATCAACCGATGAATAGTCTGGATTGCCGGAACTCAACGAGGTCTTAACCTTGTTGTATAAAACCTCATCACGTCCAATTTTGGAATTATCCTCTACGCGTGTTAGCATGCGATATCCGTCTGATCAATCACCCAACGGACAACTGTGATCTATCTGGAATTCAACTGGATTTGGTTACAGTTCATAGCTTTCTCGGGTCCGTTTTTTAATTACCGCTTACGGCTTTGAGGCCGCGTGAGAAACCACTTCCCGCTTACGAAAAACGCTTTACTCCTTCGTTTAATGCCTGTGCATCTTCGCCACTCGATGACCATTAGATCTATGGATCTGTCGATCAAACGATCCATATCTACTCCCTGGTTTCTTCATGAATTTATCGGGGTTTTCTCGTTTCCCAATATTATTCGTCGATCTTAGACGATCCGACAGTTTCCGCTATGTTTATTCAAACTCTTCCATTGACTTGATCTCGTTCGCTATTGGTGGAATTACGTTATAACACAGAGTTATCTCTGCCATACTCTGTTTAAAGTGAAGACCATAGGAACTTCGTCTTACACTCACATCACTCCATACACAACTATAATTCCATTAATTATACACATCACACAACTCAGGAATTGAATTCTCTGTGTATATATAAACAAATAATTACATCATGAGTCTCTATTTCTCTCTGGCCTGATTTTCTTATCAGTGGCCTTGTTTCCCTATCTATCTGCTCGTAGGCTACAATCAAAACTATCTAACTCTCGAACTAATTCCTAGTTAGCTAACCCTTTTCTATGCCTTTTAGGCTTACATTTATACAAAAGGATTCTATAACCAATTACTGGTTTAGATCCATAACCTTCTCAAAAAAATCTTAAAAATCCCTTCTTTATCTCTAAGGATCCTCTCTAATCCACAAAATCATCAACTAATTCCTAATCTAAGCTTTTACAA
>APFE031664272.1:0-11738 GCA_000404065.3 Pinus taeda | reverse complement strand
GTGGTGGTGGACGTGGAAGAGGAGGAAGAGGGGGAGGAGGAGGAGGTGGAGGAGGAGGAGGTGGTGGAGATGGGGGAGGAAGTGGAGGTGGAGGAGGAGGAGGGGTAGGAAGTGGAGGTGGAGGTGGCGAAGGCAAAGGTGGGGGAGGTGGAGATTGAGGGGGTGGTGGATATGGAGGCATAGGTGGAGGAGGAGGAGGTGGTGGTGGAGGAGGAGGGGGAGGAGGTGTAGGCAATGGTGAAGGAGGTGGAGGTGGAGGTGGAGGAGGAGGGGCAAGGGGAGGAGGTGGAGGAGGAGGTGGCAGAGGTGGAGGTGGAGGTTGAGGTGGAAGAGGAGGAAGAGGAGGAAGAGGAGGAGAGGTGGAGGTTGAAGAGGAGGTGGAGATCGAGGAGGCGAAGGTGATAAAGGAGGTGGTGGAGGATGAGGTAGACGTGGAGGTGGAGGAGGTGGAAAAGGAGGTGGCAGTGGAGGAGGATGTGGTAGTGGAGGCATAAGCGGAGAAGTTTGTCGTGGCGGTGGAGGTGGAGGTGGAAGAGGAGGAAGAGGGGGAGCAGGTGGAGGTGGAGATGGAAATGGAGGAGGAGGAGGAAGAGGAGGAAGAGGTGGTGGAAAATATGGGGGAGGAAGAGGAGGTGGGGGAGTAGGAGTGGGAGAAAGTGGGGGTGGAGGTGGAAAAGTTGAAGGTGGGGGAGGTAGAGGTTGAGGAGGTGATGGAGGAGGAGGAGGTGGTGTTGGAGGAGGAGGTGGTGTTGGAGGAGGAGGTGGAGTGGGTGCAGGTGATTGTGGAGGAGGTGGAGCTGGAGGTGGATGAGGAAGGGGAAGTTGAGGAGGTGGCGAAGGTGTGCATGAGGTGGAGGTGGAGGAGGAGGAGGAGGTGGAGGTAGAGGTGGAGGTGGAGATGGCGGAGGGGATGGTGGGGGAATTGGAGTTAGAGGATGTGGAGTAGGTGGATGAGGTGGAGTAGGTGGAGGTGGAGGTGGACGTGTTAGAGCCGAGGCAAAGGTGAAGGTGGGGGAGGTGGAGTTGGAGGAGTTGGTGGTGTAGGTGGAGTTGGAGGAGGAGGAGGCCAGAGTGTAGGAGGAGGAGGAAGAGTTGGAGTGGGTGGAGGAATAAGAGGAGGGGGAGGAAGACGTGGAGGTGGTGGTGTAGGAGGAGGAGGAGGAGGAGGTCGTGGTGGTGGAGGAGGAGGTGGATGGGGAGGGGGAGGAGGATGAGAAGGTAGAGGTGTGAAGGTGGTGGAGGAAGTGGAGGTGGAGGTAGAGGAGGAAGAGGAGGAGTTGGAGGTACAAGAGGTGGAGGTGGGGGAGGTGGAGGCAAAGTAGGTGGTGTTGGAAGTGGAGGAGGAGGAGGAGGTGGAGGATGAGGGGGGGTGATCCCCTACTACCCTCCCTCCTCCACTCCCACTCCCATATCTCTCTCCTCTCCCTCTTTAATGCTCCCTACTCCCTTTATTTCTCTTCCCTCCTCACCTTATCTCTCTCCTCCACTTCTACCCTATGTCCCCATCTATCTTCCTTTAGCTCCCTTCCTCTCCCTCCCCCTCTTGCTCCATCTCCCTCTATATTTGTCTCTTTGTATATATTTCTTCCTTGAGCCCACCCTCCCTCTCCCTCTCTTTCACCCTCTTCCTCACCCTCTCACTCATTCTTTTCTACCCCGTTCTCTCTCTCTCTCTCTGACAACTTCATTTTATCACTACACATATCACTATCTCTAAAACCAATTCCATTTATTTGTCTCTTCCTCGCTCCTTATGACACCCTCTACTCGATGTCTTTCCCATCTAACTCTCCCTCTCTCCCTCTCTTTAGAACTCTCTATCACTTAATATCCCTTCTCTCTCCCTCTCTCCCTCTCTCGCTCTCACTTGACCCCTCGCCAATGTTCTTTATCTTTCCCCCTCCCCTCTCTTCTCTCTTTCCATGTCTCCTTTTCTACCTCTTGAAATTTTCCTCTATCTCTCTCTCTCAATCTCTTTGACACATGATCTCTCGTATTATATTATTCCCCTCCTCTTTCTCCCTATCTATCATCTTTCTCTCTCTCACCCTTCTCACTCTTCGTCTCCCTCTAAACCGACCTATGGCTCCCTCTCCTCCCTCTCTCTCTCTTTTTCACTACATCTCACCATATTCTCCTCTTCCTCTATCTATACCTTCTCCCTCTCCCTCTAGCCATTCTCTCTCTCCCCCTTATGCTTCCCTATCCTCTCTTTCAGTCTCTCACTCTACTTTTTCCCTTAAATTTCTCACACTCTCTTTCTATCGCTCTATCAATGTTTATTTGTTTGTCAAACATTCTCTCTCTCTCTCTCTCTTACACTCTCTCCCCCTCTCCCCTCTCCCACTCCTACTTTGTCTCCCTCTATCCCTCTCCCATTCCTATTATCTCTCTCCCTCTCTCCATCACCCCTTCTTGCACTCATACGCTGCCTATCTACCACCCTCTCCTCCCTCTCCCCTCTCTCTCTCAACCCCGCCCTCTTCCCTCTCTCTCCTCTCACTTTTCCTCACAACCTCCCACTCTCTCTCTCTCACTCCACTGCCCCCTTCTCCCTCTCTCTCTCTTATCTCCCTCCCTCCCTCCCTCCATCTCTCCATCCCTCCCTCCTCCTTTCCTCTCTCTTTCTCTCTCTCCCACTCCCTCTATCCATCCCTCTATACGTCCCTCACTATCTCTCTCCCTCTCTCTCCATCCATCTCTCTCTCCTTCCCTCACTTTTCCTCTCTCCCTTCTCTCTCTCTCTCTCTCTCTCTCTCTCTCCCCCTCGCTCTCTTCCTTCTCTCTCTCTCCCTCTCCTCTCTCTTACTCCCTCTCTCTCTCTCCCCCTCTCCCTCTCACTCTCTCTAGCTCCCTTCACCTCCTCCTTTCCTCTATCCCTCTCTCACCCTCCCTTTGCCTCCTTACATCTCTCTCTCTCGCCCTCCCTTCACCTCCTCCTTTACTCTCTCTACCCCCCTCACCCTCTTTCCTCTCTCTCTCCTCTCTCTTTGCCTTACACCCTCCCACTCTCTCTCTATCGCTCCCCTGCCCTCTCCCTCCCTCTCTCTCTCTATCTATCTACCCTTCCTTCCATCCCTCCCACTCCCTCTCCCTCTCCTTGTCTCCCTCTCCCTCTCTCTCTCCTTCTATCACTCTCTCTCGCTCTCCCTCACTATCTCTCTCTCTCCCCCTTGCTCTCTTCCCTCTCTCTCATCTCTATCACTCCCTCTAGCTCTCGTTCCCCCTCTCTCACTCTCTCTCACTCCTCTTTCCTCTCTCCCTCTACATCTCTCCTTCCCTCTCTCTCTCTCTCTCTCTCTCTCTTCCCCTTCTCCTCATCCTTTCCTCTCTCTCTCTCCCCCTCCCCCTCTTCCCTCCCTCTCTCTCTCTCCCATCCCGCCCCTCCCTCGCTCCTCCCCCCTATCTCTCTTTATCTCTCTACCTGTCTCTCACTCCCTCCCACTCCCTCTACCTCTCGTTCTCTCCCACTCTCTCTCTCTCTCCCTCTATCACTCCCTCTATCTACCTCTCTCCCTCCATTCCTCTCTCTCTCTATGTCTCTCTCTCTCTCTACATTTCTTCCTCTCCTACTATCCTTAATTACCTTTTTCAATTTGTCCTTCAAAACAACCCTCCTGAGCTCGGTATGTCTTTCCCTCCCTCCCCTTCTCTCTCCCCCTCACTCCCCCTTTCTCTCTTTACCTTCTCTTTCACCCTTGTACTTTCTCACCCTTTCCTCTCTCCTCCAATTTCTCTCTCTTCCCCCTTCCCCCACTCTCTCTCCCTCTTTACCTCCCTCCCTCCCTCTCCCTCTTTCCCTCCCTCCCTCTCTCTTCCTATGCCTCCAATCTCTCTCTTTCTCTCTCCCCCTACTATCCATGCCTACCTTCAATTGTCCTTCAAAACAACCCTCCCAAGCAATGTATCCCTTTCCCTCCCTCCCCTTCTCTTTCCCCCCTCGCTCCCTTTTTCCCTCCTTACCCCTTCTTCTTTGTCCCCAATCTCTCTCCCCTTGTAGCTTTGGGCTCTCTCTCTCCATCTTCCCCTCTCTTCTTCACCCCTCTCTCTCCTCACCACTCTCTCTTTTTACCTCTTGCTCCCCATCTTTCTATCTCTTTCTACCCCTCCCAACCAATTCCTCATCTCCTTCTCTCTCTCTCTCATCTCCTTCTCTCTCTCTCACACATGTACACTCTAACTCACTCTCTCCTCTTCTCTCCCTCTTCTTTTGTTTTCCCACTTTCCCTTCCTCACTATCCCCTACCTTTCCCTCTCTACATTTATCTTCTTTCATCTTCATCTCTACCCGTTTCTCTTATCCTCTTACCCCCTCTCTCTCCACCCCACTCCCCATCCCTCTCTAAAATATAAATATATTTTAAACAAAAATATAATTAAAAATTATTAAGTTATTTTATAAAATTCACATGAAAAATTACATGAAAATATTTAAAATTAGAAACACATTTATATCACAAATAAATTTATAAATTTAAAATTTATGTCAAAATTCATGTTAGAAATTATATTTTCAATTAAAATATATTGTTTTTATTCATCATTTTGTATCTATTAAATATGTTTTACTTTAAATAAATTTCAATTTTCTTTTTAGATCCCAAAATATAATGCATCTATGAAATAATTAATTAAACTTTCAAACCCCACAAATCATATATTCTATATTCAAAACGATACAATGAAATAACTTCAAAATAGTGTTTCCCTAAATAAACAAAATATGAATTAAATATATTAATAATAGATATTATTTAAAAATAAATTTAATTCCATTACAGTAAACCAATAAATTAATTATAAGAGAAAAATAATAATAGTAATAATAATAATAATAATCCATAGAGATCCTGAATAAACATTTAATCGTTCGTAGTGAGTCATCATAAAATCTCAGATCCGTGATTTTTGAATAAAGGAATTACAAATAAAAATAAATACGGTGAAGCAAACTTGTTTCTTCCTCTAACAAAAAAATTACTTTGCTAAGGGCAGTTTCTTGATTTTGAAATAAAAAGACACGTATAAATAACTAAAAAAGCACTTTGCTAAGAGGAGTTTCTTGATTTTTAAATAAAAAACACTTATAAATAACTATTAACTTTTAAAGATTGTAATACATATACATAATGTATAAACAACTTTTCACTTTTGAAGATTGAAATAGATTGAAACAATTTTGAATAAGATGAAAAAATTGTAAACCGAAGGAAAGATATCGTGGTTACTCTGTGATTTTTGAATAAAAGAATTACAAATAAAAATAAATACGGTGAAGCAAACTTGTTTCTTCCTCTAATAAAAAAATTACTTTTTATGGGAAGTTTCTTGATTTTGAAATAAAAAGACACGTATAAATAACTAAAAAATCACTTTGCTAAGAGCAGTTTCTTGATTTTTAAATAAAAAACACTTATAAATAACTATTGACTTTTAAAGATGGTAATACATCTACATAATGTATAAACAACTTTTCACTTTTAAAGATTGAAATAGATTGAAACAATTTTGAATAAGATGAAAAAATTGTAAACGGAAGGAAAGATATCGTGGTCGTCGTTACTGGCACCGAACCAGATGCCATAGAATTTTTATCCTTCTACTTAGGAATTTCTCTCGTGCTGTTTATGTGAATTTGTTTATATAACAACACTGGACAACTAAAAATTATGATGGTGTTTTCTTGTTTTAATTTTTTTTGTTAAATAGTTTGGATTTTTGAATGCTTGTTTCAACTAATAGTTGCCTTAAAAAAAGGTGGACCAGAGTTTTAGCTTGTCCAATACACCCAAATGCAAGTATTAGTAGTACAAGATATCAAGCCGCCAAGGTAGCATGCTCAACATCTCCATGCACTCTAAGGTTTTCATGAAAAACGAAAAAAACCCAAAACTTAGGAAAAAAATACAAACAAGAAGAGCGAAATACCGATGGCCATTGCTAAAGCGTCCACAGAAAAAGAAGAAGAAGAAATGAACCAAGTGCAATGCTAAATCAACCCAATACCCAATATATTGTGTCCTGCTAAGCCCAATATGCTGTGTCCTAGGGTGCAAAAGGGTTTAGCGATACACAAAATCGAAGAAGATAAAAACATATGTATTTCAAAGAAATAGGAACATATCTATTTTCATGAATAGAAATAATTATTATGTAGACTTACCATTAACAGAGATATTATAATTATAATTATATATACTAACTATTGGATGGCATTCAATCAAAAGGAATCGGATGGTCTCTTTTTCAGAACTCCCGTCCGGTACTTCCACTCAATCAGATCGTGCTCTGCACCATGCAATTCACAGAAATTTCCATGGGATTATAGTTCTCCTTTTGGTTTCCTGCGACATGCCTTGAGCATTCAGAGGATGGTTAGGACCCGTGGTATGCATGCATTTGCGTTCTCTATCTGGATGCCAAAAAGTTAGGCATTAGTTCTCGCTCAGCTATGCACCAACGAGTAGTTTGATTCGCTCTCTCCACGCATGAAAAGCAGGGGAAGCTATTTATTTCCTCGTCTCCACAACGGCTATGCTTTTTTCAATCTACTATTTCCTAGAACACAACATGGCCGTTTTATGCACCTGCCATCCCATAATCTCCGCCATGTTTTGTGGTTTAAAATGCTTTCTCTGTGGTCTCCACACTCTGGAGTTTGGTAGATACCCATTTTCAAATTTGGAGTGGCATTGTTGGACGATGTAGAATTGACTTCAGATTTGTTAAAGTCCATTAACTATATTATAATTTTGGGATTATATATACTTAGTAAAATTTATTAATTTAAATGTAAATTAGAAATATTCTAATTACAAATAAAGTAAAATTCATTAACCATCAATTTAATATTAAAACACTAAAATTTGTTAACCATCTTTTTGATATTGATAACTTAACTATCCATTTGAGATTAACAATTTTGCAGGTTAGTTATTAAAAATTAATGTAACAAAGTAAGGAACACATCAAATTTTTAGGCTCTATATTAAATATATTAATCACTTGTGTGAATAATATACATATTCAATATTATACATATTCAATATTATATATATAACTAACGATGCTGAAAATTTTGACCTTTTAATTTTAAAAGAGTAAAATCCACATCAATTAAATAATTTATCTCAAATTTATTTTTTTATTATCATTATTTATTTTATTTTTATTTCTTTTAATTTGAAATTTTATATTATTAAGATATACATATAAATTATATTTAAAATTTTACATATTTTGACAAGGAATAGTCATTGTAGTAATTGTTTCTTGCCTATTATTTAGTTATTTCTAATTGATTATAATATTGTTTTTTGAGAAAATTATTGTCATTTATTACAGTGAATGTATGGTTAATCAAAATATAAAGATTTTTATGTCTTAATCAATAGCTTTATCTAATATAATTTTTTATGCTTCAACTAATACATTCTCAATGCTTTAAATGGAAAAATATTGCTGGTTATCTGAAAGCTTCATTAGCTTCATAACTTTGATTCTAACTACAATATCACTAATTTAGCTTACAATCCTTTTGTGACCGTAACAACAATCATGTAAAAGAAACTGGGGAAGTAAAGGTGAAGATACTCCCACAAGGCACACCAAAGGGCCTTTGTAACACATAGAGAACCCATGTATTTAGACTTAAGGTAACTCCATTGATATCCGAGAATTTTGGAAATATGTAATTGAATAGAAATACGAGCATTCAAGAAGAATATATGCAGTTTACAATGTATTATAATTGTGCCCAAAGCTATCATAAGGTATTCTAGTACCTATTTGGAGGCATGATTTTCTCCTACTATTGGTGCAAACATAAGAAGAGTTTCATCTACAAATTGTTGATAAAATGCAATTTGATCATCCCCGTGAAGTTCCATACCCCTAATTTTGTTTGAGGGTGCCATAGCCTTAATAGCTCAACTCATTCCTTTTTCCCATTAGTAAGAATAAGTAGGATAATGAGTCCCCTTGTCTAATTCCACAAGGTGGACTAAATGTTGACGAGGGTGGTCCACTTATGAGAATCAAGAAGAAGGCTTTGGAAATAAGAGAGATAATCTAATTTATCTATTTGTCACAAAACCCAAAAGTGAAATGGATGTGATAGAAATAATTGGGCATGTCAAGCTTAATGACCATACCAAAATTTTGAAATCTTTATAGATCGAATCAATTCATGGGCCAAAAGGATGTTATAAAGGATTTTTCCACCTTCACCATAACTAGATTTCTCCTAGAAGATGAGATTTTACATTCTTTGTCATGTCTTCCTTAGGAATACATATGAAGTAGGTGGCATTGTGTTTGTGAGTATTGGGGATGTTATGAAAAATAAGTAAAAGATTGATGGCTAAATGAAGGAGAGAAGAACATACAATTATTCCATTTATCCATGTTTTAACATCAACATCATAACACAATTTCAACCCTAAAACACAATTAGGGCTTGAAGTTATAGTGAGATGGTAACATTGAAAAGGAATTGAAAAATTACTACTAATATTTTTCTCACTAAAACAAAAAGGTATATAAAGGGATTCTATTGAAATAATTACATAGAACGCCCCTAGTTTGATTACTTAGAAGCACAACAAAGCCTTTCTCATGCAAATATCAATTCAAGACATCGAACTAGTAGCCATTTAAATGTTCAAAGAAAAACACCTATACCAGATGGCTTTACCTTAGACATCTTTCAATCATATTAGGCCATCATTAAGTCACATGTTTGGGAATTGGTTTGGGATTTTGAATAACATCCCAAATACTCATAAACACAATGCTGCCTACTTCACACAAATTCCTAAGGAAGACATGAGAAATCTCATCTTCTAGGAGAAATCTAGTTATGGTGAAGGTGGAAAAATCTTTTATAGCATCATTTTGGCCCATGAATTGATTCGATCTATAAAGTTTTCAAAATTTGGGTATGGTCATTAAGCTTTACATGCCCAATTATTTTGTTAGACACAATTATCTATACATCTATAACATCCTTTTCACCTTTGTGTTTTCTGACAAATAGATAAATTAGATTATCTCTCTTATTTCCAAGGCCTTCTTCTTGATTCTCATAGATGGACCACCCTCCTCAACATCTAGTCCACCTTGTGGAATTAGACAAGGGAACCCATTATCCTACTTCTTCTTTCTAATGGGAAAAAGGAATGAGTTGAGCTATTAAGGCTATGGTACCCTCAAACAAAACTAGGGGTATGTAACTTCAGGGGGATGATCAAATCTCATTTTATCAACAATTTGTAGATGAAACTCTTCTTATGTTTGCACCAATAGTAGGAGAAGCACATGCCTCCAAATAGGTGCTAGAATAAGTACTATCATGGACATATAAATGATATGATTATAAATCACTTCGTAAACTATGGGGTTGGCAGTATTTTCCCAAGGAATGGGCCAAGACATGGAGAATGACATTTGTTTTATCATAAATGTTGTAATAGATTAATATATTATATCTATTGTGGAATACTCCAATATCACTACTTTGATGATGTGAATTGGAACATTTTCATAAATTATTTAAAGTAAGAAGAAGTGTTTCCATAAGACAAAAACTAGAAGCCATAAAATTCATATATAACACTAAGAAAAACAGAGGGTAAAAAAATTTGAATAAAGTATTACAGAATGTGAAAATATAAAGTAGTATAGTGTGTCCTAAATGACATTCAAATTCACCTAGTCGTTATGTAATCACTAAAGGTTCCAACTATTTATAATTTTATTAGAACATCGGAAATGTAAGTCCAACAAGGAGAAACATATGGGAAAGGGAGGGAGTAGGATGGAGGGAGAGGGAGAAAGAAAGGGAGAAAGAAAGGGAGAGGGAGAAAGAAAGGGAGAAAACATAATTATTTTGCTGCAACTCGGGAGAGAACTTATTGATACTTTTCATGTTCCATTATATTTTTAGGGTTTTATTGTCCGATCTTACAACTATGGATAGGGTTTATGTTTATGAATAATTTTGGATAGCGTTTATGAATAATTTTGTTAGCATATTTGAAATATTAAGCACATTTGAAATGGAAAGGAAAGCACTTATTGATACTTTTGTGTTCCATTACAATTAGTCTTCCAGATCGTCTGTCCTCACACTTACAATTAATACCCACCCCAGCCAATTAGATTTGCTTCTAAAATATAAATACAATGGCTAACGTTTCAGGTACATTGTCTTAATGCACCAATACATTAGAAATAGAAGAGAAGGTATTGAAAAAAAATTATAATAATTTTTTTTTGGTAATTTTGTGAATTTATTAACTTTGTTTATTCTTCCACCAATTTAAAGCAATTTACAAATTGTGTTTTTAAATGTCATCATTGTTTTTTTACTTTTTTAATTCAGTTTTTTTTACAAAAACTAGATAATTCTGTTTGGTCTTTACGTTGTGGATAACTGTTCGGCCTTTGAAATTGCCAATCTTTTACTTCAAAAGTAATTAACAATTGTTTTTAAATTTAACTTTTAGTTTTTTACATTGCCTTTTCAAATTTGAGTGTTAATTTTTCTGGGTTATTTTATTTAACTATTAACTTTTATTTTGTTTGTTTTTGGAGGTTTCAAAAATAGAATTAATATTCCGCTTTTAAAATTTAGTTTTTTTTGAGTTTTTTGCTTTAGTTAACTTTTTGCTTTTTCGGACTTTTTCTTTTTTGCTTTAGTTAATAGATGGATTCGGGTGAAGGGATTTTTTTCACAGCGGTTTCCTTCATTTCTCAGTGTGGATTTAGCAAGCAATATGCTTCCATTGGTAACACCAATCTTGTTGGCTCTTGTATCTTTTTCATAATTTAGGAAGATAGCTTTGTTGGGAGAGCGTCAAGGGAAAGCTGAGCATCAAAGTGAATATCTGAAGGTCATGTGTTAAATCCACGCTCCGGTCCATGTAGGTCATGTGTTCGATCCACGCTCCGGTCCACGCCATTTGTTTTCGAGGTGGTGGTGAAGGAGGAGAGGGAGCGGGTGTAGGCAATAGTGGAGGAGGTGGAGGTGCAGGTGCAGGTGGAGGGAGAGGATGTGGAGGTGGAGGTGGAGGTGGAGGGGGAGGGCGTGGAGGTGGAGGTGGAAGAGTAGGTGGCGGTGGAGGTAGAAGAGGAGGAAGAGGGGGTGGAGGAAGTGGGGGAGGAGGAGGTGGCGGAGATGGTGGAGGAAGAGGAAGCAGAGGAGGAGGAGGGGGAGGAGGTAGAGGAGGAGGGCACAGAGGTGGAGGTGGAGGTGGAGGTGGAGGAAGACGTGGTAGACGAGGAGGTGGTGGTGGAAGAGGAGCGGGAGAAGGTGCACGGGATGGCAGAGGAGGTGGAGGTGGAGGAGGAGGTGGAAGATGAGGTGGCAGTGGAGGAGGAAGAGGAGGAAGAGGGGGAGGTGGAGATGAAGGAGGAGGAGGGGGAGGAGGTGGCAGAGATGGGGGAGGAAGAGGAGGGGTAGGAAGTGGAGGTGATGGTAGAAAAGGTGAAGGGGGGGGAGGTAGAGGTTGCGGAGGTGGTGGAAGCATAAGTGGAGGTGGATAAGCAGGAGGTGGTGGTCAAGGAGGACAGGGAGGAGGTGCAGGCGATGGTGGAGGAGGTGGAGGTGCAGGAGGATGTGGAAGGGGACGAGGTGGAGGAGGAGGTGGCACAAGCGGAGGTGGAGGTTAGGTGGAAGAGGAGGAGGAGGAGGAGGAAGAAGAGGAGGAGAGGTGGAGGTAGCGGAGGAGGTGGAG